>JXSR01S014891.1:205284-226746 GCA_000969725.1 Ophiothrix spiculata | reverse complement strand
ACTTAATTACGCCACATGTCACAATTTCCTCAATACAGCGTATGTTTTAAGCGGATAGGTAGATGACATCAATTATCAACTGTAAAGAAAGTAAAACTATTTATAATACAATTTTTGCACCATAATATACTGAAGGACGAGTGACTATTCTGGCCAAATTTCATTGATATAGCTTAATCCTTTCTGGGTAAAGTTTAAAACTTTTTGATACCCCCTCGTATATTGCCTGTACCTTGAAATCTTCCAATGAATTTTTCAGAAATGATTTAGAGTAAAACTAAGCTAAAATGAAGGAATCTGACTATCTAGAAGCGTTTTCAACTGTATTTTGTCAACACTTTGTTTTGTCACTGTAAAATGGTTAAAAAGCACATGCATACTTTCCTATACTAATACATGTTGAATTAAATTTGGGATCATAAATTTATTTCAATAAATGGCCATAACAGAAAAAGTAAGCATATTTAAGCCAAATCATTTGGAGGGTATACCAAAAGCAAACCCAAAAAGACAAAAAATCAAAATAAGTTATGGGTGACAGGGGACGCTTCATTTTAAAACTTTAATAGTATTACTTTAAATAGTAGCTATATTTGGTATAAAAATCAAGGAAAAAAGATATTTTGATTTACAGAGCTATCTTGAGTAGATAGCACAGTTGCTTGGCACTGCCCCAGGGCATTGCACATCAAGATAAGGCCAAAACAAGTAATTGTTTGTGAGCAAGTGCAGGCAGGCGGATTTTTTTTTAAAGATTTTTTAAATTTAATTAAAAGTTACACCAAATTATGGCCTCTATAAAGATGCAAATAAGTCTACTGTACCGAAAAATCTCTTTATAAAGTTTAAAAACAGTATTAAAATGTAAACAAAATGAAAATAACAACTTAAAAAATATTTTCAAAAGATTATAATTCTCAAAGAAAAATTCTAAAATAAAATAAATATGAAATTTAAAAAATGAATTAGCCTTGCCTAGCATGGGACACTGAGATTAGTTTCATAAACATTCCTATTGACCGAAATATTATCTAATTCGCACTTTGCAATTCGTAATTAATTTTCTATAGTTCTATATAGTAAACCGGTACACACACCCAACATGTACAGTGTATGTCAGGATGTTCATATCTCAAATCTCAGATGTTTAGATGCTTCCAGGTAAGTCGCTGTGAAATTACACCCATACCGAGTACAGCGTGTCCCAAAAGAAAAAGTCTTGTTGCTGTGAAATTAACACCCGTACTGAATACAGTGTGTCCCAAAAGAAAAAGTCTTGTTGCTGTGAAATTAACACCCATAATGAGTACAGTGTGTCCCAAAAAATACCACCCATACTGATTACGGTGTATCCCAAAAGAAAACACCCATACTGATTACAGTGTGTCCCAAAAGAAAAAGTCTTGTTGCTGGACCCAAGTCACGAATAGGTATATCAAATAAGGTGGAGCCGTTTCAAGAAATCATTAAAATCATGACAAATGTCTTTATTTTTGATAGAAGTTGTCACCGAACCATAACACTTTTGGTATCATATTAAAGATAATTTATCCAGGTACTAAATAAAAAAAGAATTAAAGCCACAGGTTTAGCAATAGTGAAGTAATTGACCAAAATGTCGAGTGGGTCAAGGGTGGAGTCGGTGGGGGTGGCGCCGGTGGGGGTGGCGCCCATAGGATTACATGCAAAAGTGTACGAAAGTTATGATTTATAAACACATGTATTATTGAAAATACAAATGCTGGGATCATAATTTTTTGAATATACTTCAATGAGGTATGTATAATGCTAAAGCATGTGTCGAAATTTGACATGTCATCTAAATTTTGTACTTTCTTAATGCCTTATATGTGGGTAATTTTCTCTATACATTACTGTACAAAACATGCATTTACACTCGAAAACTTTAAAACGACATATCTTTTGACCGAGTCGACGTAAATGGTAAAAGTTATACATTTTCAAAAGAAAATTTGCCGAGGAATCCAATTATGTGATTAATTTTTAGGTAGTGTATGCATGAAAAAACTTTTGACCGATACATGTCCCAAAAATTAATGAGTCGTTTCATAGATTTTGACCATCCTCAATATTTTGACCACAATGAGATTGGTCACCAAACGAATTATTTTATGGAAGGCTATCATTACATCCTTCAAATAATGTTTGTGTCATCTGGATACACCTTTCCCCAACAAAATCTCATTGTGCCAAGTTGGTTGACCAAAATGCACTTTTATTTTATTTTGTACCCTGTATAATTTTTACCCATCCCTAAAAATTAGACTTTTTTAGGTAAAATTGAAATCCTCGGAAAGTAAGCTTTCCAGCAATATCTAACTTTGTAGGTTTTAAGTGTATATATTCAGAGTTACGATCCGTTGAATACAAATTGGCATGGTTTTACCAATGTATTTGTGTGAAACAAAAAATATGACCAGTTAATGACTTATGTCCTGCTGTGAAATTAACACCCATACTGAGTACAGTGTGTCCCAAAAGAAAACACCCATACTGAGTACAGTGTGTCCCAAAAGAAAAAGTCATGTCATTGTGAAATTAACACCCATACTGAATACAGTGTGTCCCAAAAGAAAACACTCATACTGAGTACAGTGTGTCCCAAAAGAAAAAGTCTTGTCGCTGTGAAATTAACACCCATACTGAGTACAGTATGTCCCAAAAGAAAAATGTTGTTGCTGTGAAATAAACACCCATACTGAGTACAGTGTGTCCTAAAGGAAAACATCATGTTGCTGTGAAATTAACACCCATACTGAGTACAGTGTGTCCCAAAAGAAGAAAGTCTTGTTGCTGTGAATTTAACACCCATACTGAGTACAGTGTGTCCCAAAAGAAAAAGTCTTGTTGCTGTGAAATTGACCCCATACTGAGTACAGTGTGTCCCAGAAAAAGGCTTGCTGCTGTGAAATTAACACCCATACTGAGTACAGTGTGTCCCAAGAGAAAACACCCATACTGAGTACAGTGTGTCCCAAAAGAAAAAGTCATGTCGCTGTGAAATTAACACCCATACTGAGTACAGTGTGTCCCAAAAGAAAACACTCATACTGAGTACAGTGTGTCCCAAAAGAAAAAGTCTTGTCGCTGTGAAATCAACACCCATACTGAGTACAGTATGTCCCAAAAGAAAACACTCATACTGAGTACAGTGTGTCCCAAAAGAAAAGGTCTTGTTGCTGTGAAATTAACACCCATACTGAGTACAGCGTGTCCCAAAAGAAAAAGTCTTGTTGCTGTGAAATTAACACCCATACTGAGTACAGTGTGTCCTAAAAGAAAAAGTATCGTTGCTGTGAAATTAACATCCACACTGAGCACAGCGTGTCCTAAAAGAAAACATCTTGTTGCTGTGAAATTAACACCCATACTGAGTACAATGTGTCCCAAAAGAAGAAGTCTTGTTGCTGTGAAATTAACACTCATACTGAGTACATTGTGTTACAAAAGAAAACATCCATGCTGAGTACAATGTGTGCTTGCAGTGAAATTAACACCCATACTGAGTACAGTGTGTCCCAAAAAAACACCTGATCTACAGCCAGTTGAATGACTTTCCCCAAGACCTCTCCTCCATCCATAGATTTATACCAGACTTTGTATACCACCCAATTGCATCATCATCCATGGAGCTCAAATTGGGTGTATTCAGGTCCACTCAGTTCCCGCCAAAATATACATCCAAGTGCTGAGATTTGTTTGCACGTAAAGAAAAAACTCCAAATTTGTTTTACTATTTATGAAAAAAATCGTTATCCCGCAGTCGTAAGCAACTGCATCTCTGAGAAAACCCCTTAAATAATCTGGTGATGATATCTATATATAGATGTCATCACATCGGAAAAGATATCTTTACCTCCAGATACAAGACACAACAAACCAAGTTTTGTTACAATCAAGGCAAAGAACTAATAGCAAAAATGTCAGTACACAACAACATTTTAAATAATTTTATGTACGATCAAAGAGAATAGAAACCTTTACCTCAGTGCTAAAATCAAAGTATATGAAATAATACTGCAGTGGAAAGTATGTCCCAGAAAAGAATATCATAGGAATATTTATCCTAATTCTAAATTCCAATATTTTAGACCTTTACATTAGATTTCCAGGGGGAGGGGGGCAGGAAGTTGGGTTCGGGGTGATTTTTTTTTTCGTGCCCCATTCGGGAGCGAATTTTTTCTTCTGGGAAAAAACTGTTTTTCTGACTATTCCATGTTCGAATTTTTTTTCTTCTGCCTGTGGAGGGAGAATTTTTTTTTTTCCAAAAACTTCTTGCTCTCCCCCCCCCCCTGGAAATCTAACGGTGCGTCCCTTAGACCTTTATATTAAAATGAAATTCAAAAGAGCTTGAAAGCCAAATCCAATCTGAATTTTATTCAAAAGATGAAAGATAAAGTTCACGATATGATCACAAATAATGTCATGTTCTCATGAATATCTTCTGATATGTCCCCCAGGCAACAGTAGAAAGATGATAGGTGATATTGCCAGGGAAATGACCTGGTTTAGTGACTGGAGCAATGAGAACTAGGACGAGACCTCAGAGATGATTTCAAGACAGGAATTCTACCTTGCAATGAAAGAACGTAGTATGTGCATATGGTCACGCTATTCAAATTATTGCTTATCTAACATTTTGAAAAATTTAGAAAATCAAGAAAAACAGACGCCCATTTTTGGCCCAATTTGTCACCGAAAGATACTTCCAAGCTGCTCGGTGGCACTCGTACATCACTTTCATATGTGAGTGACCCCCTCCTCGATACAACCTTCTAGCACGTGAATGGATTAAAATCAAATTTGATGTTTAATGAGAGTTATTTATTATGTTTTATTTTTGTAGATACACTATTTTACTATGCTGACAGAATTGAGGAGCAGTATAGAGATGCTAGTCTGCTTCATACATTCATACCTGGTAGCGAGAGGAAAACACGTCAATGTGGGATTCGGCAATGGAAAACAGAAATCTGATTTTCTACACGGAGGAAATCAGCCTTCAAGAAGAGGTGGTTTGCTTGATCTCCTTAGAATGCTATAACCAATCCAGAAGAATGGTTTTTGGAAATTGTCACAAATTAAAGAATATTCTATAGATTTTTTTAAATCAAAACAAAATTACAATAAGTCAACAGGACTTTTTCGCTTTGAATTGTCTCTTTCTAGCCCCTTTCTTTCTTTTTCTTTATACATTTTATATAAGAAAAATCCTACATTATTCAAATGTTTATTAAAATGATAGGAAAAGTATCGAAGGGATTGTCTATGATGTTCTAACATTTGAAAATGTCTACAGAATCGAGAGTCACAGTGGGCTTTCCCCTTTTTTAAAAACACCCTCATTATAGCAGAGCGATACCTAATTTGGAATGACACTGAGGCACCACCAAAATAGCCCCCGATCCCCTCCTATTGAAAATTCCTGGATACTGGATAAGCCCTGAATATTGTTGATTGAAGGATTTGAGTTTGCCCAACACCCCAACCCCTCCATGGCACTCCCCTTCCCTCCCCTCTCATCATTGTTGATGTGTTAACTTGGGTGTAGGACCTATTTATGAAAATCTTTGTTCAAAAACTTCTTTCCTACTCTTTCCTAAGGTTTCGTTCACATTGTGCATTTGGGCAACAGAATTGGATGCTCCATAAGTTCAGCTTTGTTGATTGATTGATTGAATTGATTGAATTTATTCAGCATATCATCATCACATGTAAATTTGACATAACAATAAATTATTTAAAAATACATATAATAACAACATAAAAATGAAATAATATGCTAGGATGACCCTTTAAGTTTTAAAAACTTATTTCCAAAGGGGTCCTTAGAAAATATACATATGCTCCAATTACACAAAAATTCATACTACATTTAAGAATACTAAAATACAGTTTTACGTCCATGTTATTTAAAAGGTAAAAATAAAGTCAAAATTTAAAAGGTAGCTTTTTACATCAAGTTTAAAAACTGATTTCTGGGAGATACCTTTAATATCATCCGGAAGCCCATTCCAATCCTTTGTGGCATTATAAAAAAAAGATGAGTTGCTATGTGTATTGCTTTTTGGAACATGTTCTCATTGAAGTAATTAGTACAGCTACGAGTTTAAATGGAGCACACTGCAATGCCCCTAAAGGCCAGTGTGGCTATACGACTTCTGATATTAAGGGTCGGTTCTTAGTTACTACTTCCCATAGAATATTCTATGCCAATTTTGTGCAATATTTTTTCGTTATTCAATAAAATCTCACGCATATCTATGTAATAACGACTATTTCATGATAGAATATTCGACACCGTGGCGAATAAAAAAGTATTCTACACGATATCATAAAATCCCCGTTCTAATCCCAAGGTGCATTAGGGTATAAGGGGAAATAATTTAAACACGGATAGTTGTTGCATAGAATATTCTGTCTGCCCAAAACTTTGAACCAATCCTAAAGCTTATACTTTGTCTTGTAGGTTGAACACCAGGAAATGGCTTTCCTATGCTTTTATATGATAAAATACAACTATTTGAGCTGCAAATTGTTCAAAATTAGGTTGAAAACTTTAAACATACTTTCTTCGAAAATGGGGGTCTTCGGAACTGAAGTAATCTTGAAATGAGCAACTTGGGGATCGGAAGAGGAGGCTTGAAAAGGGGGTCTTGAGGGCGGCACATACCTGTACCTTCCGTCAATATAAGTACCCCCACCCCAGGATGTAACCAAATCATAACATATCATTGCAAAGTCAATTAGAGCCAATTAACTTTGGACATATTTGAGATAGCCAAGCTAATGAAGTATAGTGATGATAGCATTTCTTCTGATGTGACACATTCATAATACAGCGATTCATACCCTAGTCACATAACCTCGCGGCGAGATTCCGATGTGTTTATGGCATCATACTTGTATCACACTGGATGGTGTCCTTGCGGAGACCGGACAGTGTCTATGAGCCGGAAGCATGGCACAAAAATTTAATTCGGAGTTAAAACCTTATGGCTCGTATACAATGTCTTCAGTTAATATGGTCCAATAACCAACCGGGTAAATCAATTTTGATAGATGTGACCTTGAGGGTGAAAAGTGGATCATGAATTGCCCCTTTAAGCGTAATCATCCACAAATGTGACCGTCCATCCCAAAACAGCAGTAAATGCCACCTCTTGTCATTTTCACTTTTTTAATTATTTGCAAAGATCATGCTTTAAGGGTTAAAATGATACCTTAATGAACTTCACATGATTTTCAGAAGTCAAGTTATGGTCCGTCAAAGGTTGTCAGGGAATAAAACGTAAACCTGAGATAAACGCATTCAAAGAACAGTAAGCACTATATTTTCTTTTGATCGTCTTAAAAAAATGCAAATTTATTTTACATTCCCTATCATTTTCTTGAAATAATACTTTACTAATACTGGTATTTTGCACTAGGATTATGAATCTGTCAATAAATCAATTTCGGCAAATTAGGACCATGACATGTATTTTCACCTGTAGCGCAAAATGAAGTTTCTGGCATTTACTGCTCATACAGGCTGGACAGACACAAATACACAAATAAAATTTTCAAAATTTTGTCCAATGCTGTATGTTTCTTTTAAATGCTGTATGTTAATGCAGGTGTCACTTTGAAGCCTGGACCCACCCTCCTCACGGGTCGCCAAATATCGACGCCAACTCGACGTCGATGCGTCAGGTCAATATATTTGTGTGTATAGCGAAGTCCTGGCGTTCTTTTATTTTCATTTGGTGAAGCTTTACCTATAAAGTTTTTTGAAAGGTGTGAAGCTTTGACGTGTGATTTGTGTTTCCTGGTGATAAGACATCGAATCCATTACGTCGGTCGCGTCGAAAACATATCGAAATCGTGCATTTCAAACATTTCAACAACTTTTATGATCACTGACGACAGCGTCAACTTGTACACCCGGCGCCATCTTGGATTTTCGCTGTCGCCGAAATGCTCTTACCTGTATAAAATGGAACAGTCCGATGTCATTTTGAGGTCACATAACCGTAGTTCAGAGGTCAATTTCATTCATAAAACGGAAGTTAGCCCGTGATTGACAGGATCTAGAGCTAGGCGATCTGGCGATCTATAGGCCCCTACGAGGTTCAAACAACGGGACTTTCCCGATAAATTTTAGTGACTTTTAACTAAGATTTAAGGAAAAGTAAATATACCGATCAAATGAAGCATAGTTCCGAGTAATAATTGTAGTTTAAGGACTTGAAAAATGTTTACTTTTGTAAGCTTAACCAAATCACTTGTGCACAATATGAATTCACAAGTTGACGTGTCATGTGCCTGTTATACTGAGTCTGTCAAATTCGGAAACATTGACATTGACTGTACTACACTGAATAGCTTGGTCTGTCAACATTTGTTGGTGAACAAAAATAACTGTTACAGTTATGACTCATTTTATTTATTTTACTAATAGTCTTAAGAAAAAAATCTATTCTATTATGTGTAATTTGATACTATTTCAGATTATAATTGAACATTCATATTTTGCCCAATATTCTACATATGCAATATAGTGAAGCTTGAACTATGCAATTTTCAGTATGGTGAAATGATGGTGAAGCTTCAGATCTGCCAAAACTGACAAAAGTGAAGCGTCACCTTTGGAAATAAATCAAAGGGTGAAGCCTGGACTAACAAATTTGCAGATATAGTGATACCGTGCCTTTGTTTTTTGTCAAGCAAGTGAAGTAGTGGTGAAATCCTGACGTGATAAACAATTGGCCCAGGTGAAGAAAGGTGATGACGTGAGGAGGGTGGGTCCAGGCTTCAAAGTGACGCCTGCATAAGTTAACATATACATGAAAGTTTGTGCTCAAATCATAATGTTACATGCCACGCATGGCATTAACAAAAAGAATATCTACCGAGTATTGTGATGTTTACGATTAGTCTTTATTCAATTAAACAAATGAAATGTATCATTATCCTGAAGCTAAAAATGACAGCTAATGTGAGAAAAGTAAAGCAACCCATAGGCTTCTAATTTTAAAATACAACAATCTGCTAAAATATGACTTTCGGCAACATTCGTAACAGCAGTTTCATCAATTATTACCAATATAATAATAAAACACCATATTTTCTCATTTACTTCATTAATGTATACAAAGAATCTACTCTATAAAAAAAGATAAATAGGAAGCATTCTTGAAATTGAATCTTGCAGAATTATTTGCTAAATCAATAATAAAAATATTTGCAAGCTACATCAAATAGAACTTTCATATTTACCCACAAAGGAAATATGATTGTTAATTATCGAGATCAAACAATAATCATTCAAATCCATTTAATATTTGTCATAATAAAACAAAAAACTAATCAAAGTCAAACAAGCTGTCATCTTCCTTCCATGAAATTCTAAGCATTTGAAAACAGAATGCGAGAATGTAGTAAATAAATGAATGAAAAGGCTCCGAGGGTTTACAAAAATCCAAAATGAATTGGGAATCTTTGTAAAATCTTAGCAAAAGTCTGATTTCTAGTTATTCACTGTTTTTAAATTGTATAATAGATACTTTTGTCGAAGTCACTGTAAACATATAAACGTTACATCAGGGTTCGTCACCACCGTGTGGATTTCTTTTTGAGATTCAAAAATGATATATGTGATAGCTCACCCCGAAAGGGGGGACTTTGCAGATGATATCAATTTTGATTTTATCATTTCATCTGTTAGAGCATTTCAAAGCTTTGAAATGACACCTTATTTGTTGAAATTGAACAAGGCGATCAAATTTTACAACAGAATATCTAATGGAAATTCTTATTATTTTCTTTAGTTTTTGCTACCTATTTTCACCAGTTTCTCGAAAAGTGTTCTGTCGCATAGTCCTCCTTTTCGGGATGAGTCATCACATATTGTGATGTACTCAGATATACTCAGCTACAATGATGAACATAGGTTAACAAAATACCCCCTAAAGAAAACCCCTTCAGGAAACTTCCTTTTATAAGGCCTCCGACCAGATCACATACTATGAAGGCATTTTGACATTGTTCCTCCAAAACTCTACAAAGTCATTGTCAATACGACTCATCAAACTTACAAAGCAACATAGATGACAGACTCCTTACTATGAATACCAATGTGCTATCAATGACATGGATATGGTGGTTTGTATCGTTAGCGAGGCCTTATACGTTGTGACATCACAAATATTTGTGACAGATGATGATAATGGTAGTCTGTCATGTATGTCTGTGACATTGTTGGTGATGAATCCATTCATGTCAATTTATCAATGTGTCAACCGTATGTTTATCTGCCTCGAAACAATTTCTAGCAATTTATGAAATTCAACAATCCCAAATACATATTTTCATTCAGAAATTGTTTAATATACAAAATTAGAATACAGAAGAGCATAAATCAACTGGGTGATTCCAAAGTAACGTTTGTGACCGAAAAATTGGAAAATTTCACTTTTAAATGGCCACAGAACCTAGCATAAACATTATATCAACAAGTTTGTTGTTGAAAATGGTGCTCACTGGTGGGATCAAGACATGCAGGTGTTTAAAGATTAAAATAATTTCCAAAATACTGAATAAAGTTCATGTAACGTTCGGTAACGTTTGTGACCTCGCACGGAAATGGTTTTTTGCTCCAAATGACTTCAAAGTAAAATTTCTCTGACATGTTAGCGAATTTTTTATTGCACTTTTCACAGATGATTGGTAACATATTTACACATAGTTCATATAAGTGGTAGGAAATTCTATCGTCAGGATTTCTTTAAGTGCAATGTTTCGTTTGGTAACGTTTGTGACATTTCGGTGTAACTTTTTGGTAACGTTTGTGACATTTTTGAATGAAAACATGTGCCCATTCATGCACGGGTAGAAACAATTCAAAATTTCTGATTAGAAAATACTTTTCACATACCGAGTAACAAACGTATGACTGAAAAACTGCTCATATGGTCGAATAAAAAAGCTGATTTTTTTGCTTGAAATCAAAAAGGTTTAGTTTTCACTGGAATGAGCCAACTAGATTTTTTTTGGTATAAATCTGAAATTTTACTGAAATTTAAATTTGAGAAATATTTTTATGAATACTGGCTGGAATGGCTCAGTGCTATAAGTGTCAAAAGAAAAAGGAACGGATTTTCATGCACAGATCACAGTGCCCATCTCTCTTTTACAAGACTCAATTATTGTATAAGGTCCCCCCGGGGGGGGCACTCACATATGTGGGCAGGGTATATATGTCCGGCGGTCAATACCCCCTTTTTCAGGCCTCTAGGCCGCTCACTAGATCCCCATTTTCAGCATGATTCAGTTCTTTAGACCCCGTTTTTGAGAAAAATTACAACATTTTAGCTCTAACTGCAAAAATTGCGAAAATGTTCAGCTCAGGAGGCTATTTTTGACCAAAATTTCAGTTCACTAGACCCCCAAAAATCGGTTTCATAGGTCAATTTTTTACAGAAAATCAGTTCACCAGACCCCAATTTCAGCGCTTCGCGCCTGACATACCTACCACTTTCAAAGTTGAGTGCCCCCCCCGGGAAGGTCCCCCCCCCCCAAAAAAAAGGTTGTGTTGCCCTCAGATATCTTTCTCAAGAATACCACGCTTGTCCCGCAGCAAAACTACCGCCTCTTAGGGCCAATGGAACAGAAGCTTTCACAGACAGGAATCATCTATTATTATACGCAGTTTCCAGATTTTTCCAAAAAAAAAATCATTTTCTTAGACCCAAATCAATTTACGTCGATTTAAAATAAAAACAGTTTTCAGTCATTCCATGCAATTATTGGACATGTTTTCCCATAATCAAGCCCATGGCCAGGTCATTTTTTAATAAAATACTGCAAAAATTCTTGCAAAAGTACTAAAAACCTTTTTTTTTTTGCTTGTCACTTTGTCAAAACCACTAAAATTAGTTTAGGGTCGACCAAAATGAAATGTTTTCCTCCAAAAGGTCCACTTTTTGAAAATCCGCACCCCCTTAGAAATCCTGGCTACGGGCCTGCCCATAATTCTCTGCATTTCCCCCTTTTTCCTGTCCAGCAGCTCAATCGTTTTTCTTACAGTCCTTCCTGATTTTCCTATTTTTTCTGGATTTCCTGCTTTTTTCCCCCCCTTTTTTTTTGTTGGGGGGGGGGGGGGGGGAGGGGTGAGGGGGGGGTGTAGCATTCCCCTTGCTTATACTGGCTATGCCACTGATTATAAGCGTTATGGTCTATAGTATTATGAAACATGAAAACAGCATTTTAACTAAACAATGTTTTTTCTCTCCCAAACAAACCTTTCACAATATGCCTTTAAAACATGATTGATTTTATTACGATAGCACACATAGTTTCTAATCTGTTTTTTCCTGAGATTAAGCCGCTTATGTGAATGTATAATGTAATTTTATCCTGGAAGATAACTGTGCGAGAGACGACACTTTCAGCTGCAGATGTATATGATTTTCCTTGCCTGGATTGTAATGAAGAGCTACTGCCTGCTTGTCTGGATCAGAGCAAATTTAAAGTGATGTCAATAAACCTTATACTATACCATGCAAAAATCTTAAGTTTTATAGTCTTATCGCACTTTATTGATTACAATAAGAAATCCCCTGGGGGTACTCAAATTTAGTTAAGGTAGGAATGTGCCTCTGCGACATTTGAAAAGCCACCCATCTAAATACCAATTTTCAAGAAAGAGGGACCCATACATATACCAAATTTCACAAATTTTAACCCTATCTGATTTTTTTAATTTTTCCGTTTCCAGCGTATGTACTCGTAGAGGGAAGGAAGATGCATGTTTTCACCAGGACTCGAACAAGGGACCTCCCTTTCTCAAGCGAGTGATACTTGTATCAAGCCAACAATGAGTCGCTGTCCAGGCAGTGATTTTGTCCCTGCATATAACCCCCGTCTGTGACATATCTGAACTTTTTCTTTTTTCTTTTTAAGAAAAAATGGTACACAAATATTAACTGCTTATGAGTGTGATGGTAACAAATATACCATTCCGAAATGAAAGATTGATTGTTCCATTTCACAAGCCAATAGGCGTGTCAAATGGACAATCAGTATTTCAATAAGGGATGGTATATTTTTACCATCACCCAAATATAAGCAGTTAATATTTGTTTTATATAACTCATAGATTCTAGTCATTTGATAACACATTTAAACTATTGAACTTGGCTATTATCCATGTAGCAGAAAGCACCAACTGTACACTGTAGTTTTCAATAAAGTATGATAAGAGTCGGTATACTATCAAACGGATGAAAGTGATAGTAAAGACTATCAAACGGATGATAGTGATAGTAAAAATGACAAATAGTCACGCGTTACAATCTTACCAATCAAGTGACTAGAATCCATGGATGAGTTATATAATAGCAACATCTGATCGATGATAAATTCGGTAATTTTTAAAATTATTTTTGAATTGATTTATGTCTTTATCATTATTACTACAGTCTGACTTGTGTCTTATATTCCAACTGTTGTTAAAAGAACATTCATAAGTTGTCAGGTATTTTGATGATGACTATAGCAATGATGATGATGATGATGATGATGATGGTAAATCATGATTACCATGATGAAGTAGCAATGAGATTGATGCCAAGATGATGATGATGATGACCACAACCATGACAACGACAAAAAGATGACTATTGATAATGACAAATGGTGAAGATGAACATGATGATAATGATGATGTTGATGATGATGACGGTGGTGATGATGATGATGACGATGACGAAGATGATGACTATGACAACGATGATGATGATGATGGTATCAGAAGTGCTATTGTCAATTATCAGTTTATATGCCATGATGATGGCAAAGATAACAATGATGATGATGACAAAGACGATGGCGATGTAAAAACAAAGAAGATAACAACAACACTATTAAGGCACTACGACGACGACAACGGCGACGATGACGACGATGATAATGATGATGATAACGACGATGATGACTATGACAACCACGACAATGACAGTATCAGAAGTGCTATTGTCAATTAACAGTTTAGATACCATGTTGATGGCAAAGATAACAATGATGATGATGATGATGATGATGAAGACGATGTCAAAACAAAGACGATAACAATAACATTATTGATGATGGTGATGATGACGATGATGATAATGATGATGATGACAAAGACGATGGTGATGTCAAAACAAAGAAGATAACAACCACATTATTGATGATGGTGATGGTGACGATGAGGGGACAAGGAGGAAGAAAACAACAGCTTCTCCAAAGACATAAAGATGAAGAAAATGGGATATATTTGGCACCTTATATTTTTATTTTTAGGACATATTTTTACTTTTTTTTGTGAGTGACCATATATATTGTGCCATATGTTTTCAACAAACATCCGCTAATTATTCAATATCTTTCTAATTTACATTACAACGCGTATTTGAGGAGAAATATATATTTTATATGATCAATAGGGATCATGCAACGGAATAGTTATTGATTTTCCACCATCAAACCTGCATTATTATTAGAAAAAACATTGGAAGCTATTGGAAATGTTTAAAGAGCGAATATTTTTCGCACCATAAATAGTATTGCTATAAAAAAAGTAAAAATCGACCCTTGAAGTGCTATTGCCTATTATCATTGGAAGCAATCGCAGAATAAATGCAAAAATATTTCTACGGAAATGAGTACAAACTGCTTCAAATTAAGCTCTGAATTACAGACAATATACCAAAATAGCTCCATTTGCGTTCAGCAGACTAGTATAAAGTATAGCGAAGTGTAATGATAACAAACAATCGTTGTCAGGGTTAAAGTCTCCGTGGCGATGAGAATCAAAACGGAACCCCTAAAAGCACTTCAGGGCATAGTCAGGTAGTCCGCAAGCAGACAGACAATAAATTGAGTAGAGCACAATCAGGCGGGTTTGAGACCTTCCCATCATGCATTGCTTCCAATGGGATTTTTTGTACAGGTTATAATGAGAGGGTTTAGGGATGAAACACATCTGAAATGCAAAATTGGGATGAGTTCTGATGATTGTGCATCCCTAAACCCTCTCATTAAAACCTGTACAAAAATCCCATGGAAAGCAAGGCATGATGGGAAGGTCCTGATATCTTCTTTTGGTTTGAGAAAATGAGCCATTTTCTGCTCTAGAAAATAAATGCACTTTGATGTCAATAAAATTCCCGCTTAAATGATGTTAAATCCTAAGCTCTTTTTCAATAAATTATTCCACATATATTTTTTCAGAACTGGTTTGCAAAACATCACAATTTGGAGTATTTCTTGACTCCAAATCCAGAGCTCATTTTTTTAAAATAAATTATTCTGCATATATGCTCATTCAGAAACTGGTTTGCAAAACATCCAAATTTATTTGATTTCTAAAAAAACAATTTTAGAAATAAAAACAATAATAGGATGCTTAGTATTTTAATACAGGCTCATTCCAGTGAAAATGAAACTTTTTTTGACTTCAAGCAAAAAATTAGCCTTTTTATTCGACCATATAAGCAGGTTTTTCAATCATACATTCGTTATTTGGTACGTGAAAAGTATTTTCTGCTATCCGTACATGACCTGCATGAATGAGTACATGTTTAATTCAAAAATGTCAAAAACGTTACCAAATAAAACATTGCATTAAAAGAAATTCTGCTGATAGAATTTCCTACTACTTTTATGTAATATTTATAGATATGTTATCCATCATCTGTGAAAAGCGCAATAAAAAATTTGCTAACATGTCAGAGATTTTTCACTTTGAAGTCATTTGGAGCAAAAACACCATTTCCATGCGATGTCACAAACATTACCGTATGTTAAATAAACTTCATTCAGTATTTTGGCAATTAATTTAATCTTTGAACACCTACATGTCTTGATCCCACCAGTGAGCACCATTATCAACAACCAACTTGTGGATATAATGTTTATGCTAGGTTCTGTGGCCATTTAAAAGTGATATTTTTCAATTTTTCAGTCGCAAACGTAACTTTGGAATCGCCCTGCACATGATGTCCACACCTGGCTCCTTTGTAGTTATGAGAACCCTTTCTTCAAAGCATTACCTATTCCATCAGATATGTGATGGAAAAGGTTGGTCACTCTAATTTTCTTGAAAGCAAGCCGGCCATTTGTAGCTTTCTCTTTATGTTAGATCAAAAATTACTTAAAGGGGCATTGGACAAATTTTTTAATTTTATTTAAGTATGATTTACACTTCATATGTTAGAAAATAACAATAAATTACCAGATATTGGGAAAATTTTGATCAAAACCTTCAGAAAATTCCAAAATTTGAATTTTATTTTGTTTGTTGATCTTGGGTATGAGGCTATTCTATAAATGTATTTATTGATGCTTTAAATCAAGAAAGAGACCAAAATTTGTTAGTAAAACATCCCTTTCACATCATAGATCCCAGGTAAATCAAAAGAAATTTTGAGTTTGCATTAGATCTCCTGAAAAGATCAATTTTAAAAATTCAACTATAGAGGGCAGTATTTATCGTTGTCGACAACGATAATTAAAAATAGAAGAATATCTAAATATTTTGATATATAGGGTTTGAATTTGACAATGAAACTCTGCATGCTGTCATTATTATCGCTAAAACTTCAAATGATGCAAAAATATCAAAATGATTGGGGAAAAACTTGGAGATGATGCTGAACTTGTTCATTGTCCCTTTAATTATGAATACAATTGCATTTTAGTCATATTTTGCAAAACCATCTACATATTCACATTTAAAATAATTCCAAGACAGCAAGGCAAACCTCATCATTCAACTTTGATATTAACAGTAGCAAGATAATTTGAGTAGCTACCAACTGATGTCTGGTTTCCCCGACTACCGTTTCCTTAATTCATCCACACATCCCCTCAATCTACTCAATTAGATTTATTTATCTTGAGATGAAAATAAATGTGTTCAATGGATCACTGCTTATCACACATGACATTTCAGATATCAGTTTATAGATTTCAAGAAGTCCTCAAGTTATGTTTACATCGTGAATACAATTCTGATTATATCTTAAATATCAAACTAAAATTCTGGAAAACATTTCAAGATTTTTATTTCCTTTCTCATCAACATCATATTTACCAATTAATTAAGAATCTCCTATACCGGTATGAAAGGTGTAACTCTTATAATTATTCCAAAACTTTGCTATTAAATGTTTACATTTAAAATCCTTGCAACATTTAAAACCCTTGCAAAATTTGATGAAGCTATCTACTTGAGTTAAAGCATTGAATTTCATCATTCTTCAAATTTAACTTCTGAAGAGATCGTTTCATATTTTTATTTGCATTATCGCTACTAACATTTAAAAATTTTGACAACAATAATTAAAAATTAAAGAATATCTAAATATTTTGATATATAGGGTTTGAATTTGACAATGAAACTTTGCATGCTGTCATTATTACTGCTAATACTTCACATGATGCAAAAATATCAAAATGATTGGGGAAAAACTTGGAGATGATGCTGAACTTGTTCATTGTCCCTTTAGTTATGAATACAATTGCATTTTAGTCATATTTTGCAAAACCATCTACATATTCACACTTAAAATAATTCCTAGACAGCAAGGCAAACCTCATCATTCAACTTTGATATTAACAGTAGCAAGATAATTTGAGTAGCTACCAACTGATGTCTGGTTTCCCCGACTACTGTTTCCTTAATTCATCCACACATCCCCTCAATCTACTCAATTAGATTTATTTATCTTGAGATGAAAATTAATGTGTTCAATGGATCACTGCTTATCACATATGGCATTTCAGATATCAGTTTATAGATTTCAACAAGTCCTCAAGTTATGTTTACATTGTGAATAGATTTCTGATTATATCTTAAATATCAAACTGAAATACTGGAAAACATTTCAGATTTTTATTTGCTTTCTCATCAACAGCATATTTACTAATTAATTAAAAATCTGTAAGAAAAGGCTTAGTTGCTACTTTATCATTCATCTCTAAAGTCTGACTTCATTATCACACATGCCATTTCAGATATGCTTAGATTTCTTGAACTCAATAGGTTATAGGGCCAAATTATAGTTTTTTTGAGCTACCAACAATTTTACAATTTTGAGTAACAAGTCTTTGTTATCTTATAATCTAGTAATATAATTCCAATACATCTTCTTGTCAATAACGGATAATTGGTGTTCAAAAATCACCAAACATTCTCACCAAATTTGTTTGGTGAAAATGTTTGGTGATTTATAGCACCAATTATCCGTTATAGATTAGCAAATGTATTGAAATTATATTACTAGATTATAAAATAACAAAGACTTGTTACACAAAATATATGGTAGCTCAAAAAGGACTATAATTTGGGCCACATTCAATAAAACTTGTGTATGATGTTCTGATTCTACATAATTATTATATTTCCATGTAGATATGAATCCATACGAATTTCAAACTGGAAGGTTTTCTAAATGCTATCTACTATAGATAGAACTGTTTATTAAGGGGGGGGGGTCATTAGTTAATAAAGAGAAAATATGATAATTGTTGCAATTGTTACGTCACACATCCCCTTAAAACATGTTCCCAAGGGTTTATCAAAAAAGTTAATTGCATCTATTTAGTATGCTTTAATATGCTTTTTACCCCATATCTCTAGGATAAACCTTTTTTGAGACATCAGGTCCACCGTGATGACATATCACTAAATTTCACTTTAAAGATATTGGTTATTTAGTTTACACATGTAGAAACACTGTTTTCCAATTTTAATATATTTTAGAAACACTGTCTCACTTTAATTTTCAATTATAAATTAAGCACTTGAATTTTCACAAATAACTAAGAAAATTGGAGCTTAAAAGCTCAAATACTCGTATTATTTGAGATATTGATTTTTAAGGGGTGAAATGTTAAAAATCACAGCTTGAGAAATACCATAAGCGATATCGCCTTATAAAGTTACATTTTTGACCATAACTTTTGAATGGAAGTTCCGATTTTGGTCAAACAAAAAGCAGTAGAAAGGTAATTTTTTTCCCAATGTTAATATGCAATAATCATTTTTTGGCTCTTCAACCCGATCTTGACCCTTAATATTTGTAATGAAATGTAGTGTAATGGTGGTCATTTGATGATACCCATACAGAAATAAATGAGTATCTTCACTTCTTTCACTAAAATGCTACTATTCATGACAACGTTTTTGTAAAGTGTATATACAAATTCTTCAGCATCCCGTATAGTATAAATAACTGGTTGTCTGACTGTCTCAGTCTCACTGCAAACAACGACACTAATTCATTGCAATCAAAACATGTTTGTACTCAATGTCACATCTCGGGAGATCAATTAATGCGATAATAGAGCTATTTCCAATCGCCATATGGGACACATTGCCCTAGAATACCTTCAAAGACTTTGTAAGAGAACCAGGGACAAACATGCATGCTATACATCATTACACAACTAGACGATACTTGTAAGTCAACCATGCCTTTTGGAACTTTTCAACATTCAAGTAATAAAGACTGTCTTTTAACTGGAAATTACAAGAATATAGCTCAACATCTCCCACTTTAAAAAAAAATCTTCAGATATCTCCCGCATTGAAAAAAATTCTACTGCAATTTTCCCCTAGGACCGTGTACATGGTACATTTTGTTAAGAGATTGAAAATGATATTGTTTTGTGAGTCATATGTAGGGCCTACGCTTTGGGGACCTTTTTTGTCCCTTTTCAGTTTTCAAAAGCTACGTAATTTTTTGGGGTGTATATTTTGGGCCTCGTATGTTAGTTGCCCGTAAACGTTAGTCATAAATTTAATGAGATGATAGGATGTAATAGTAATGCTTTATGGGTTATCAATAGCTATTTAATATTCAATTCTATATTAAATTCAGTATTTTATTTTCAACAAGAACTAATCTTAGCAACGTTCAAGTAGAATATGTATCCTACTCTCAAGGCAAGACATACTGCACAGCAACCCCAAGGCACAATTAATTAACAGATAATTAAGACATCTTAGAATTGTCATATGGGAGAATGTCTTCATCAACTTGACCTTTATTCATGCTCTGTGTCTACTATGTATCCCATCAGGTATTGGCATTAAGTCTCTTCTTCAGTTCGGTTCAGAAGCCGGTCATACCGTGCAGGGGTTCACACTATTTCAGGACACTGCCAAAGATATCATGAGATTATATATAACCTACAAACAAAAATAATTTTTACTTTTGAGGACAAAGGAGTCTTTGGACATGTACAGACATACATAAAAGAGATCAGAGCCAGACAAGTTTAATTTGAAATTTTAGTGACCTCCATGATCCAAGGGATTGTAATATGAATGCAAATGATCAGTTTTACACCTTTAAAATATACTTTAGATGTAAGCCATAACATTAAATTCCATCCTGAGATATCTTGCCTATCTAAAAAGATTATATCATAAAGCATGTAAAACTAAAGAGGACTTGAGGGGCTGAAGAAGTTCTCAAGGTCGCGATAATGCACTTGCTTGCTTCTCATCATTTGCTATAAATATCTTCATCAAGATGCGGATATAGATTACCATTCACAGAAATGGTACACATCCCAGACACAGTTGTCTTAAGCTTACAGGTAAAGACAACATTTAAGTAGTTGGGCACAAGGGGTGGGGCTCAGTATGAGGGGATGTATTGTACATTAGTGTTTTAAATTGATCAAGATACAAATATTACCATTCACAGAAACATTGGCCATCCTAAAGACAGGGGGCCGCTCGAAAGAAAAAGTGGTACGCATGCTCGTCAGAAAAAACATCAAAAAAAGGGAAGGATTTTGCCCCATTGGTGTCGTCGACATCTTTAAAAAGGGGTGCCTTTTAGGGAAACTTTCGACATTAAGGGTAATCTTTTTAGGATATCTACTTTAGGGTCAACTTTTCACCAGCTATTCTAAAATTCAAAGAAATAAGTACAGAAAAGGCTTCCAATGTATTATTCATGTTTTTATGGCAGAAAATAGTGTGTTGTTACGCCGTTAAGGGTCCATTTCAGTGTGTTACGCCATTAATGGGTCAAATGTCATATTTGTATTTGCATTATCGCTACTAACGTTTAAAAATGTTGACCATAAATGCAGTTAACATTAGAAAATGATGTCTACTTAAGATAGCATTTCAAAGAAAAGGCTTAGTTGCTACTTTATCATTCATCTCGAAAGTGTGACTTCCTTCAACAAATACTTCACCAAATACCTCACTTTAAATCTTAAAAATTGACATCCAGGCAATTCTCATTCTTTAACTTTGATATTAAACAGTAGCAAGACAATCTAGACAACAACCAACTGATGCCTGGTTTCCCCGACTACCGCTTCCTTAATTCATCCACACATCCCCTCAATCTACTCAATTAGATTTATTTATCTTGAGATGAAAAT
>JXSR01S014891.1:128922-140258 GCA_000969725.1 Ophiothrix spiculata | reverse complement strand
ATATGAGCAAAAATAAAAGTGATGCATTTTTATTGGGACACCCTGTATAGTACTATGTTGTGTTTATTAATGCTAGGACCATAATAAAACACACTAAATTAATTTGAATTTTGTATTTTATATTTTTCTGGCCGAAAAGTGGTGTGTGGCCAAAGCCCACATGGCCCACACGGTTCTGACGCCCGTGATCAGAGGGGAAAATTGGCAAATTTCATTTTGTTAAAAAATATAGTTGAACTTTGTTTTTCTCTTACATTGTGAGATATTGCCCACAATGCACTTTGATTTTGAAATTATGATAGACCTTATTTGCAACTTGATAATCCGTTTCATATTTGCTATTCAGAAAAATAATGCTAGAGTTATGGAATTCCAAAAAACTTTTCTGATAATCCATTTCATATTTGCTATTCAGAAAAATAATGCAAGAGTTACGGAATTCCAATAAACTGTTCATCTCATCAATGAAGAACAAATCACAGGAAAATAACCCAGGCACGATGGTCAAGCATCGATGCTAATTCAGACATTTTCTAAATTAGATATTCTTTTTATTCCTCCCTATACTATGTGTGAAAACATAGTCGGCCTCCAAACAAAATTTTCGCTACCAAACATTTGATCGTGACGTCACCAAATATTTGCAATTGAATTGAAAGTATGATCAGGTAACAAACATTTGGAGAAATGTATATGGCAATTCAACACATGTGCAAATTAGCGTGGAATTTTATTTGGTCTCAACTCGGTATTGAAGTTATTTTGTTTGGAGTCACTCATCATTTTGACGTCACGACCAAATGTTTGGTATCGAAACTTTTGTTTGGAGGCTGACTATGATTTGACCCTATGTGACTATGTTTTCAGCCTAACTTTGAACAAAAATGTAGTGAAAAAAAAAACCTACGAATACAGAAATCACCTAAACTACTCCTGAAATCAAGCACCAATGCCTATTCGGACATAATCCACTCTCGATCCTATTACAACAATCCCATCTATTGTGCCCTAATCCGATCAGATTAAGTCATCCTCAGGTCAAAATCCAAGTTGAAGTCCATGAGAAAGTAGTGCAGCTGCTAAGAGGGCAACAGTTAATCCTTATTTAGATTTATACAAAACCCCTAGGTTATTAATAAACCCAAATCTATGCTAAAATATAATTTCTTTAGCTATTTCAAAAGTTCATGAGATGCAATTGACCCTTTTTAAAGTTTTGTCATTTAACAGAGGAGTTTCATTTAGCCTGTTTCTACCCGAATGTAAAATATAAACCAATCATGTTAACATGCATGTAAGAATACTGTGTTGCACTTACACCGCTCTGTTTATACTCACTACAGAATCTGTTTATTTTAGTTTCTCTTGATGAAATACCGTGTACACCGGATGTACGGAAAGTACAGGTTGATTTACCCTTTGCGCGGCGATGCATTGTGATAATCGGATTCTCATAACCGGTACCGTTTCTACTGGATTGCAACACGTTATTTAAACGGCAATAACCATCTCCAGAGGTGGGTACAATACACGGGTAATTGTCTTACACGGATATTGAATAAACCAATTATTTTGTGTTTCTACTGGATGACTTACCCGGGTTTCTTAAACTTAATCTGCATTACCCGGGTAAGCATACTTGTGTAGAAACAGGCTAATTGACACCAGTGTACATCATTCATGACCTTGGCATCATATCGTTAAATTTCAGGTTGGTATCAACATAGGAAACTTACAGTCTGCTTCATTAAAATATATACTTAAAGGCGCCCTGTCCGATTGGGTCAGCATTTTTTCAAACTTTCTCAGATTTTGATACCAAAATGTTCCTCATATTTTTCTCATGCCCATGTGAAATATTAAGGCTGAAACATGTTGCGTTTTGGAGATATAAGTGAAAATGTGTTAAAATTATTAATATTATGGTAACCATAATATTATTTACACAGTAAAGTATAGGCAAATGAAAAATACAAAATTGCTCATAAAATCAAAACGGTTGTTCCAATTAGACTGAAATTTGAAATTGAAGCATCTTAAGGTGGTATTAAAGGCAAAATGAAGTTGCTCTGACTGACATAAAAATAGGCCTGTTGAAGAGAGCTAAGCAAAAAATCTTAATTCCAAAATTTGAGCCAAATCGGACAAACGGTTTTTGAGATATTGCTGTTTAAAGTTTCTTTGTATTCTATTGTTTTTGCCAATATATTGATGAAGTTAATGAGGAAAACTGGCAAAATGTGCTCATTAATATTAATTTTTGCCAATATTTTCCCAATATTTTATGAATAAACCTTCATACTACTTTTACCTTTAATAATTTGCACATGTGTTTCTGTGACCTAAAACTTTAATGTATGATTTACCCACCCATCTAATTTGCATATTTGCATAATTAATTAGCTTTTTGTATAATGCTCATTCATTATGCAAATATGCAAATTAAATGGGCGGGTAAATCATATGTTAATGTTTTAGGCCATAGAAACACATTGGCAAAGTTTCAAGTTAAAATTATGTAAAATAAAAATAATATGAAGGTTTATTCATAAGATATTGGTAAAATATTGGCAAATATGAATATTAATGAGCACATTTAGCCATTAACTTTATCAATATATTGGCAAAAATGATAGAAAACAAAGGAATTAAAATCAAGCATATCTTGGCAACCAAATGTCTGATTTCCTTCGAACAAAAACCATTTTGCTCAGTGTTTTAAGCTTTACTTGTTCAGTGTAATCAAGTGCCTCTAATTGCAGTTTCTAATTTCCAGAAACATCCCAGTGATGATCTTTCATATGACAGTGAAAACTAAAATTTGAAAAATCAGACCATGTACCTTTAAGGGGTTTTCTCAAAGATGCAAATCCTCCACTTGATTTTCTTAAAAATTTAGTATTTGGTAGATTTGTTTGTGCTGATAACAAATCTAAAATCAAAAATATAGGTCACTCAGCTCGTTTTTGAGATACAGGCATTTCAAAAAGTACATATTTTCCCAAAAAATCACCCGATTTACCATACTTTGTATAGGGAAAGCTCCAAAACGTCGATCGTTATGTGCTTGTAAAATAATAAATGTCGATTTATTTTTTTAATTTTTACACATGTTAAAGCACTTTTTGCACTCTTTAAAATACTGAAATAAAAAAAATAGGTTCACCGCGTTAGTTTTCAAGAAAAATGACAAAAACTGGCATTTTGAAATAAAATTTGATTACTTTGATGGAACTGTGATTAAGATTGTCTTTTATTATGTAAAAGTTAAAAGCAATAATCTACAACATAATTTTAAGGACGAGGATTTAAGAAATCTAAAAACTGATGAAGACTTTTTGGTTGTGAGTTGTAGGCTATTGATTTTATGAAATTTGATTTGAAGCAATTAGGCCAACAAAAAAATTGTTTGGTTGTGGTTTTTTTTTTTCAAGATTTTTTTTTTCAAATGTAAGTCAAAGTTACACCAAATTATGGCCTCTATAAAGATGCAAATAAGTCTACTGTACCGAAAATCTCTTTATACAAGTTTAAAAACAATATTAACATGAACACAAAATGAAAACAACAACTTAAAAAATACTTCCAAAAAATCTAAATTCTCCAAAAAAAAAAACTTTTTTCGGAAATCTGAAAATTAGACGCGGTATATACTTTTGTACAGTAAAAACTCTTTTCCAGTTTCGAAAAATAGGGGCGGGCGGTCGAGGACAACCAAACAACTTTTTTTTTTTGGCCTTAAGGTTCTACAAAAGATCAAGCTATCAATTTTTTTAAATGACACTTCTTGTTTTTAGACCTTTTGGACTTGAAATAGACCTGCACAACACAATCTCACCTGTGCTATATATTTTTTCTCTTTTCCACTTGGCTCAAATGAGCAAGTGCTTTTATTTTAATTTATTTTTTAAACATAATAAAAAATCATATAAAAAAATCACATAAAAAAGATAGGAGCAGCAAAATATCAGTTACAATTATAGTAAATCCATTTTACATGTTTTATTTTTGTCATACATAATTTTGTGCTATATATTTTTTAAAGCAAAAAGTGACTTTTGAGACTTGTATTGAATGCATCCCTTGTTAGGACCCTGCTTATATTAATTGTCACAGAAATTAACTGTAACATGCATCAAATTTATGTAATTCAGCCTAATTGGACCACATCTTCAATTGAGGGATGGGTGTGTACCAAACACAAATTTTTGCTGTGGTAATGCATGGTTGATAACAAATGGAAGGTGGAACAAAATATATTTTTGTAAACATTTTAAAATATTTGAATATTTTTGGGGTTTCTTTCAAAAATGAGCAATAACTAAACGGACTTAAATTGGCTGACCTAAATACTTTGTTGCCCTTTTGGGAGGGGAAATGTTTTTAAGTTTGAGTTGATAAAATTGCCTTCTATTTTCTTGTTTTTTTAGTTTTAAATCTAATCAATTATCATAACCTATCTCAGTTGTTAATGTTGGGGGTACCTATTATAAAAAAATACTGGTTCTCGGAACCACAGGATCCCCCGGCTGATCCCAAAAAATGTAGATTTTTCTTACGATTTTCAGCCTAGCTTACAACCTGACATGACCTTTGTTATGTGATTATGCAAAAATCTCAAAATGCTTGGGGAAAAGCTTGAGGATGATGCTGTACTTGCCCAATGCCCCTTTAAGTCTCGTCAGAGTTGCAAAGGGGCTTGCAGCTCACAGGAATGATACATGGTTTCAAGAAAGTTGATCACAAAAATATGAGCTACCTCCACAGCGCGGTCAAATTTCATAAAGAGCAAAAGCTCCTGAAAATCAATCTTTTTAAAACAACATTTTTTCATTTTAATAATATTTATAATAACATTCCAACATGGGTTGCTTTTAGGTTTATCACATTGTTTTAAAACATTGCTGCTCTCATCATAATAATGTAAGCTTGGAAGTCAAGAGTCAGATCTACTGAGGCCACTTTGGGGTACTTCTGATTGTAAACCAAAAAGAGCTTGATTTTTTTTTCAGGTAAACCTTCAAGGACCTATCAGAATAGACATTCTCATATATAATTTGCAGAAGAGAACTCTGAGATGACAAGCTGTATTTTTTTTTTTTTTTTGGGGGGGGGTCAAATATGAAATCAATTATGAGTCAAATATGAAATCAAATATGAGCCAAATATGAAATGAATAAGGATGTTAGCCTGCATGCTCTGACAGGCCAGGCATTTGGTGAGAGTGCAGGCTCAAAAAATGAGGGGTCATTGGGTGAGAGCATGATTTTTGGCATTCAGTGAGAGAGAAATACAAAAATATAAGGGCTAATTGGTCAAAAAATGTGGGGTCAGCATGATTCAGAGGACAAAATTTGGCATTCACTGAAAGAAATAAACAAATATGGGGGTTTTGGTGAGAGCACATGTAATTGTAAAAAATTAAGGGTCTTTGAGTGACAGCGACATTGAAAAAGTAGTTCTTTTGAGCCTTGCATACCCAACACTTCCAAAATGGGACTAACCCCCCCTCCCCGGGGCATTTTCTTCGCTCATGTCACATCTTCATAAACATGATGAAATGTTACAGATATACATAGGCCTGGCAGTGAAATAGCAACAATATCTCTGGAGACACATATCAGTAAAACAAAAACTGGAGTCAAATCAGGAATGGATAACAATGGGGAGTTCTGAGTTGAGAAAGTTATGAAAATGAACGTGAACAGAAAACAGCTTTTACGGATTCATATTGTGGAGATTCCCATAGACTCACCAGGTATACATTGTATGCAGCGCCCCATGAAGGAGCATTCGCACAGGGGACCAACGGTTTAACGTGACTTCCGAACCACGTAGCAATTAGAGTAAAGTTTCTTGCCCAAGGAAACAAGGAGATGTAAACCGCCGGGCCCGGGGCTCGAACCCACAACCTCTGTATTACGAGACCCCTGCTGTAACCGCCCGTACCAACGGGTGAAGGGTGGAGTGCACCAGGTAGTTCCCCCTTTTTTGCAAAATGGTCTATGATTTTGAGTAGATGATGTAACCTTTTTAATTATTTTGTTTCTTAAAATCAAATAGGCCTACATTGTTCAAAAACAGATGCAAATCAGTGAATTTAGGTAGAAATACCCCCTTAATTCAACCTTCTAAGTTTTGCAAAGGAGTACAAGGCACTGCCAAAATGGTGCTCCATTTACTCAAGATTCCTGGATCTGTCCCTGCCAACCCATCAATTCCAGCCATCCTTAGTAAAAAAGCAAAGTTTAACACTTAAGTGACCAAGGTATTTGCCACCCGTTGGTGCCCAAGGGGGGGGGACCCCTCCTCCTTAAAAAACACCCTTCCGGTATGAATTTTACGTTGAAAGTCTGGTCAATGATAAAGCATATAAAAAGGACCAAAATGTACAGAAGAAAATGAAAATCGGATGAACCGTTTCAAAATGACGGTCAAAAAAACATTTTTTGTGTCGCGTCAAAACCCAAAAAAAATTCAAAAAAACATGAAATTTTGCTCAAATTTGCACATTGCAAGTACAATTATTTTTACATTGTTGAAATAAAATTAGAAAAAAGTTATTCGATTTTGATTTTATGGGCAAAACCAATTTGAACAGTGCAATCACTTTATGCTAATTTGCTAATTAGCATGAAAATAACTGAATTTTTTTGCCACCAAGGGCCTGCTGCGTTAAATGGAGCGGCGATGTAAAAAAATTTCGCGTTTCCCCCCCCCCCCCCCCCCCCCTCCTTTGTCACTTAAGTGTTAATACCTATAGACCTAAATTTGGCAACTTCTGGGGTAAGTCATTCCCTCGTAGATATTGGAAATAATGACAATATAACTTGCAATTCTCAGTCATGCATGTACACCGAAACTCCTTCAACCACTCACAACCAAGGTAACTCGTCCAAGTAAAACTCTCCATTTCGAAGGCTCATTCCAACCAGGGATCAGCCCATAACTAGCCTACTTTCCAGCATTCCCACTGACTTGACCCCATTTTACAGGATCACTGGCAAGAATTTGCCAAAACAACTCCCCCATACCACTCACAAGGTAACTCGTCCAAGTAAAACTCTCCATTTCGAAGGCTCATTCCAACCAGGGAATCACCCCATAACTAGCCTACTTTTCCAGCACTCCCACACTGACTTGACCCCATTTTACAGGATCACTGCCAAGAATTTGCCACAAGAAAAATGGGGAAATGAGTTTATTACAAGTTTTTGTTTTTCATGATGTGCGCACTACACATGAATGTAATCACAGGCATTCCAATATTTTTCAAAGACTTATCACCAGTTTGCATAAAACAGCTTTTATGGATTCATATTGGGCAGATCGCTCGCGGCGCGCCGAGCGCCTCGTTGCGGTGCGAAGGCAGCGCTTCATGCCGTGGCTGGGTCCGAGGGAACAAGACTTGTTCTATCAAAGTCTATGAAACTTATTCTAGGGCTTGTTAGGCCAAGTAAAAACAAAAACACTCGTCCAGGAGAAGGGCCTTTTTATTTTTTATTAGCAGAGAAGCCCTTTCGCAAATTCAGAATCAGCATGCATTGTGGGTAATTTATCGCAATCGATTTGAGAAAACGAAGCGCGAATAATGAATTTTCAATGGATTGAACTTTGCCGTTTTTCATAAAAATGTCGCTATAACTTTATTTTAGCATGTTTTTCTCTTTGTTCTTTTGTTTTGAATTAGTGGTCAACCCCATAGAAAAGCATGTAAACCCAATTTTCACATTAGACCACAATTATAGGCAATTTATGTTTTATTCTTTTTTTTTTTAATTCATTAGAAATCTGAAAAAAAGTTTGGTTTATAGTTACCTGCAGTGGTCGGAGGAAAATTATGATTTTTTTGTAATGCGCGCGTATCGCGCGCAAAAAAATCTGTCAAATCGGCTAATTTCAGATAAAAATTATATGAAAAATCTTGAAATTTGCGCAAAAATTGCTAATTTTTACTAAAAATTGACAATATCTGAACTTTTGCACGAAGCGCGCAAATTTTTTTGATTTTTAACGTTTATATTATCAAAACAAAGGGAAAATTTCAATTTCCTTTCCTTTTCTGTCTTTCTTCTTCATTTTTTGAGGGGGTCTGTCCCCCCCCTCGTGAAATTTAGGGGGGACGTGTCCCCCCGTCCCCCCCGGGTCCGCCGCCTATGGTTACCTGCAGCTACCAATATACCCAGATCTGGTACAGACTTTATAACGATACACTTGTTAAAACAATTTCGGCATAAAAAAGCTATCTCAAATGGCATTAAATAGCAATAGAGACTAGCTTTAAGACCTGCCTTAAGATACTAACACCAATGTTGAAAATCCCTATCAGTGTAATCAAGATAAGAGATGTTTAACACCCTGTTATCTGTCACATTGTTTGCTTTCAAAACAGAGTCACCACTTGGATTTAATCTGTAGCCTCCTGTCAAATACCAGTATGTAGATAGAGATGCAACTCAATGGATGGAGCAGAAAATCTTGGCCATGTATTTAACATGTTTAATGGGCACAATCCTAGGGAGGCAGGATGGCAGAATGTCTCACTTTATAGGACAAAATAAGGAAACATTAACCCTTACTCTCGCACGCTTAAATACAGTCTAAGTCCAAATACGTCATGAAAAAATGTCTGGTTCCCCTCGGTTCCCCTTGTGATTCGAACCCCTGACCCCCTGCTATCCCGATCCAATGTCCAGCTATGCCAAGCCTGCCCAGGCAGCAATTTCCTGACCATTTTTATCCGCCGTCTGTGACATATTCGGACTTAAGCAAATTCTTGATTTCTTACTGTAGTACTACTTTGTAGTACATAGGAGGGTAAGGGTTAATGTTCTTCACATTCGCTTGTGAGATCCATCTAGATGGACTAGGCCTACATTTAGGCCACACACAAATATGCATGTTGTACACAGCAGTGCAGATGTAAAGTCACTGAATTTTATAACTTTCCCATGATCTGGTGAACCAAATCTTGAACTCGACCAACTGAACTCAACCATTTTGAGGTACACACAAAGCTTCCTGTATGTGACCCGTCATATCGAAAGGTACCTTAAGGGTCCCAAAATCAAAATTGCTTTTTGGTATCATCTTAATGCTAAGATTATAAACGTTAAAATGACGCCTTGCTTTTGGTTATTGAATGTTTGGTTGTAAAGTTACATCCAAATTGGTAAAAGACATCAAGCTGATTCAGAAAATTATAGCTCTGAGAAAATCATGTTTAAAGTTGTTGTACTTAGTAAAACTTCAATGGAAGGAGTTCTGGTTTTTAACACATTTTTCTTATGTTTTGGATGTTGAAACCTGATACTATAACTAGAATACACGTCAAAGGTAACGTTTCTGATGAAATAAGATTAAAGAAATTCGACTTTGGACGTGATTTTTGACTATGCTCTGCTTCAATGGCCCGTATCACGTAATTCACTATGCTGACCTTAAGGTACCTTTCGATATGGCGGGTCACATATGCACTATTTCAAACAACTGAAAACAAGTTCAAACAAATAGGAACTTTTCCATGTTCATCAATTTTGAGCATTGCACATCAATCTGAGATTTAATTTTATTTTAGTTTACATTCAAATAAATAAATGTTCAAAATGTGTGCACTGTTCTATTATATGTGTCCCGCCGCGGCAAAAGGATGCAGTTGTCGGCTCGTACATGTTGCTTATTGTAGCATATCTGATGTACAACTAGTATACATATGATATGCTACAATGAGCTACATGTAGGAGACGACAACTGCACCCTTTTGCCGCGGCGGGACACATATGCACTATTTCAAACAACTGAAAACAAGTTCAAACAAATACGAACTTTCCCATAATCATCAATTCTGAGCATTGCACATCAATCTGAGATTTGATTTATTTTAGTTTAAATTCAAATAAATAAATGTTCAAAATGTGTGCACTGTTCTATTAATACACGGTTGCTCATAAAGTTGGAACTTATTTTAACCACTTTTGTATGTAAAAGTCAATTTATAAGGAAAATATCTGGAAACTTATGATGCTTTTGTTCAGATTTGATAGGTAATCTTGTTGTGTGTGAAAAACTCTAAATGTGATCACTTTTCTCATGTACTGGTAAGGGGGAAACAATACAAATGGGTCAAAAACATGATTTTTACGCCAAATTTGATTTGAAGCATGACCAAGACATTCAATCACATGCTCATCACTATATTACAGATAAACATTCCATATGACCACTCAACTTGAGCAGAGTTGTAACCTTGAACAAGGCAGGGTCATATCAAATTTGACCTAAAAATCAAGTTTTTGACCCATTTGTGTTGTTGCCCCCTTACCAGTATATGAGAAAATTGATCACATTCAGAGTTCCATTTCACACCCAACAAGATTACCTATCAAATCTGACCAAAAGCAACATAGGTTTCCAGATATTTTCCTCATAAATTAACCTTTACATAAAAAAATGGTTAAGATACTTTTATTCCAACTTTATGAGCAACCACATAATATTAGCATTCTACATTGATGATATATACGTCTATTTACAGAATGTCAGCAAGAATTAATGTCAGCCTTTTGTGTGTTTGTTAAATCAACTTAAAAGAGTAAATAAGGAAAGCATTAAACTGGTACGAGTCTAATTAAAGGAAAATCTTACATGAAATCAATGAAGTTCTTTAACTGAACAAGTTTGAAATGTCCAGTGAGTCAACAGTATACATTCATTTTATTTGAACAATTCCTTTAACCCAAAAGAAAATCCTACAGAAAATGACGAAAAACCTGACGTGTCACAATCGTGAGATATATTCACGAATCGAGGAGTCCAGGGTTTGAATCGCACAGTTGGATATGTGAAAATATGAATTTCTGATATAGTAATATTAAGTGGATTGAATGTGTCTTTCTGTAGCTCAAAATTTAATAGAAACCGAGGCTTTGGTACCCATTGCTCCGTTACCTCATTTTTGTACGGAATAAATTGCATGCAAGATTTTGACGGAAACGAACCACTGACTAAATTTCGAGCTGTCGGAAGACAAATTCAAGTGGATTACGGTTAGGCCCGTAGGTAGGATTTTTCCAGGGGGGGTGCAGATTTTCAAAAAAGTGGACCTTTTGGAGGAAAAAATCTCATTGGTCGACCCAAAACAAATTTTAGTGGTTTTGACAAAGTGACAAGCAAAAAAATATTTCAGTAGTTTTCCAACCATTTTGTGTAGTATTTTATTAAGAAACAACCTACATTTACATGTTTTGGTGCTTTAGGTGTTCTGCTCTTTTGGTGGACATTTAGGGATTTTTTGTGAACCTTTTTTGTACATTGTCAATTTTTTATTTTATTTATTT
>JXSR01S014891.1:105683-121330 GCA_000969725.1 Ophiothrix spiculata | reverse complement strand
GAACCAGTTATATACGAGGGAAGTTATCACTTACGTCCTTTAGTCATGCTAGGGCAGTAATACCGACACAAGTTATGACCGGTCATAAGCAACTTAAGTCCGACCGTCTGAACGCGGCTAATGTCATTAACAAACAAGAGAAACAGAATTGGTCCTAGAACGGAGCCTTGGGGTACTCCAGATGAAACAGGAACCCAGTCAGAATAACAACCTTTAAAGACGACCCTTTGTCTTCTACCAGAGAGAAAACTTTGTATCCAATACAGCATATTCCCCCTAATACCATAGTTATGAAGCTTGTGAAGCAGTACTCTATGATCAACCCGGTCAAAGGCAGCACTTAAATCAAGAAAAATTCCATCAACCAAGTTACAGTCTTTACTATTATCAAGATATCTAAATACCAATTGTTAAAAAAAAAGGACCAATCCATGTACCAAGTGTCCCAAATTTTGAGTCAAATTTACAAATGTTTTGCCCGAATTTGCTCTATTTTGGTAACATTTTTATGAAGTTTTGTGAAAAATTTCTCACATTTGCACCATTTGGTCTAAAGTTTGAAAAATTTTGAAGAGAAAACCCATCAAAATACCACATTTTGCAAAGAAAAAGGGCTGATTATGATTGAAATACCAGAGAGCCTGATTTTGGTGGGTTTTTTTGCTACCCGAATTAGCTGCACGTCCCTATAAACCCCCTTTTGTACTAAGTAGCCACCCCTCCCCAAATTTAGTGCCTCCCTCAAGCACATGTTCATCTAATCATGGAGTTTTCAAATCCAAAAAATAAAATTCATCAATTTAATATAATTTACTGTTTCAGCGATGCTACTTGGGACAAAATGCTTGAAAGTTTAGATTGTGTTAGGGGCGCACCATTAGATTTCCAGGGGGAGCAGGAAGTTTTTCAAAAAAAAAATCCCCCTCCATAGGCAGAAGAAAAAAATTCACCCCTGTCTGAACATGGAATAGGAGGGAAAACAGTATTTTCTAAGGGAAAAATATTGCCCCCGGACAGGACGCGAAAAAAAATCAACCCGAACCCAACTTCCTGCTCCCCCAGGAAATCTAATGGTACGCCCCTTAGGTTGTGTGAGAATCTCTGAATCCAAATCTCCACAACTTTGAGATGGTATCCTGCAACCCTGGGCCACACAAGAAATTCCTGACCCTGTTTGGTTTGGTGTTTGCAGTATGATTCAGTCTTTACTCTTACGATTAAATTACTGATAGTATTATACACAGAAATAATTGCCGTGCAGGTGATAAAATCCCCAAGCCAGCATCATATTTACCCGATCTATTTGCCCCTGAAGTTTGATTAAATATTGTTCATTATAAGTACCCAGGTATAAAGTGACAACATGAACCTATTACTTACTTGAAGAAGTAATGACAAACCTGTCAAAATTAGGTGTTTTGGAGTTAATTAGAGAATTTCATCTTGATAAAACCATCACAAAATTACACATATTTTACCACAGTTATTACTGTCATATGTGTTTTATTTTTCACTTAATTTCTGTATTGGTGTAATTATGTTTCACTTTTTTGTATTTGAAATTATCTCCTGTTATGTGAATGAGCCAACTTAAAATTTGTCTTATCTATATTAAAGTAGTTCATTTCAGTATGGTAAATACATTTTGGGTAAATCACACCCACACTATATTGGCAAAGACAGACTTCATTTTGAACTTTATTTGAGTAAAAATCGGTTATTTACAAAACATATTCCTTGTCAAGTATTCAATCACAGCTATAAATGCATGAAATTCATGATATTTTGCTGGTACTTGCAAACAATTTATAAGGTTTTGAGGATAAATGTACACATTTTGAATTTTGACTATTATCCATAGTAAAACCAACCAGAACAACAATTTGCACAAAAACACTTGGTGAAGTAGAAATAAGATAAACTTTATAAGATAAACTCGCATTAATAAATTTAACAGAATTGATCACATGGTTTCAAATATAGCTATAACCAGATTGAGGACAGTGCTAAATAGTACTTTAAATAGTACTATTTAAAATACTTTTGGGAAGTACTATTTAACATTTTTGAAAATACAATTTAGCGCAACATTTACCTTATACACAAAGCAACTTTTACGCATGAAATGATGCGGGCATCAAACTAACGCGCACAAGCTACTGTGTGCCCTAACCTACACACGGGCGCATGTGGTCTAGCGGAACAGTGCAGGACTCATAATCAGAATGTTGTGAGTTTGAGAGCCTGAAGCGCCAACGTGTTGTGAATCTGGGCAAATCACTTTATCACACTTGTCTCGTTGACCTGAACGTTATTTGGGAGCTGTTATGGGGAATATTATGATCTAAGTGCAGATAGTGAGTGCACTTCTGCCTGGTAGCACCACTAAAGCGGTAATAATACGCAGCTGCGCTTTGAGATCTTGTTAAAGGGGCAATTCATGATCCACTTTTCACCCTCAAGGTCACCTCTATCAAAATGAAGTTTTTTAGCTTATACGAATCGTCAACTGGTATATGTTACGATCCCCAAACCATTCTTTCATATGTGCTTGCATTTTTTAGAAAAGTGAGAAAATGTGTCATTTTCTAATTATTGTCGGGGCCCCGACAGTAATTACAACACAGTAGCCTATGGGGATTTTCAAAATGCTAAAAACCTTGTAACTTGGAAACGAATGGTCGGAATCAAGTGTTCAGTATATATTTATGATGTACTCTTCTTCTTATTTAGATAGAAAACAGGCGAGGTTTTTGTCATATCAAAATCATGAATTGCACCTTTAAGGTTATTAAGCGCTATATAAAAGTGTGCGTATTATTATTATGTGAGTGCATTTTCATAACATTAGTATGCACACATTTCCAGGACATATTTTGACTTGGAACATATGTATGAAAATGATCTTCAACATTCTTCTGTAGAAAGTTTACATCTCGAGCGTCCCATTTACTGAACAAATTAATATAGGTCGTTGGTTATGTCATAACATAAGATCATTTTGGCAGTGATTTGCACACATGCAAAGCAATGTGTATGTCGGTTGCTAGGTAACAGCTGGATATTTACCTGGAAATATTGGTATTAATAGGTCCCTCCCTACAATGAGCAGCAGGAAAAATTAAACAAATTAAATAATTACTTCATTGAATTTGATATTGGACTTTTGTTTTCTATTTATTAGAGGGAAAGTTTATGAATTTTTCCCCTATGATGTCTTGTGACGTCATGTTCTCCAATTGGGTGACCATCAATTAGAGATATGACGTCACAAGACATCTGTGACATCAATGTAGTCCATCACTAGCGTTTCTAAGAATTTAAACCAGAGCCATCAAGACTGGCTGAAGAAGTTGGTTGCAACGAAAGTGCTTCCGGTAAGCGATAATAATTTGTAGTGTAGAAGTTTGAACATTATCTACTTATTCTATACCACTACGTATGAATCTTCATTCATCATTATTAAATTTGCAATATTTTTTGCTCTACATGTGATGTCAAATAAAAGTGAAATTTATCAAATTGGGTGAAAGTACTAAACTTCAGATCTACATCGATTCTATAGAGAATTAAAATATGTCATAAACTCAATTTTGAAATTTGCGACTTTCCTCTCCTCCATATATCACATCCTGCAAGAAGTGCTCATCATGATCATGCCGTCTTATCCCCTATCTATTACGGAATTGGACTTGGGCTATATTTCCTTTACAGTGTGTCTCAATAAAAATTGTCCAAGTTTAAAAGCGCCCTCTGTGGCGAAACCAAAATAATGGTTTGAAATAATGGTACATCATTGTAAAGGAAAAACTCCAAACTTTCAAATGCTGTTTATTCTGTTCAATTTGATTATTTTGTTGCAGAGATATGTGTAATTAAATGCAGAAGTGAAAAATCACAATTGTGCCACTTTTTACGGAAGAGGACTGACCATTTTAATCAAGAAAACATGAAGTTATTTCAATTTAATTGAAATTAACAACCATTAAATTGGGTTATTTAGTATCACGGAACAGCCTCTTGTTTCCTCCACCTATTACACATACCAAAATGTGTAAATTCTGATGGTGTGTTACATAGTTGTAATGTCATTAATCATGATGATAAATAATTCTGCAAAATACCAATTTCCACTATTTCCTGACATCTTTTACACAATCAATGTGTAAAATGATGTTTTTCGTTACAAATTAGACTTAACAAAGCTAGCACTAGTAATATTTACATTTGTTATGTTTCATTTAAATATAGGACAAACATGGTTTCAATATAACACTAATAATATCACATGTGTAGCATATTTGCCCCTAAAATGTCGAAAATCTCTAACATTTGCTGAAATTCGTAATTTTGCATAATTGCTCATTTGCCATGTTTTATGATGTCATAAAAATATACTATCTTAACTGATTGCACTTATTTTATTAAGAATACAAAGAGGAGACTTTAAATTATCTAATGTTACCAAATAAACCAATTTTACAGTTGTTAATTTTCATATTCAAGGACAGACACAATGCTCTCCTTCATTTTCATGCATGGCTTTTTTTCCTAGTAAAAGAGGCACAATTAGGATTTTTCACTTCTGCATATAATTACGCATATCTCGAGAGAGAAATAAGCAAATTGAACAGAATAAACGGCATTTGAAAGCTCGGAGTTTTTCCTTTACAATGATGTACCATTAATTTAAACTTTTATTTTGGTTTTGCCACAGAGGGCACTTTTCAACTTGCACAATTTTAATTGAGACACACTGTATTGTTGCATTTTGGACTTGGGACAGTTTGGAGCAAAAAATTAACAGACACTCACTTGTGACATTTTTGAATGAAAACATGTGGTCATTCATGCACGGGTAGAAAAAATTCAAAATTTCTGATTAGAAAATACTTTTCACATACCGAGTAACAAACGTATGACTGAAAAAACTGTTCATATGGTCGAATAAAAAAGCTGATTTTTTGCTCGAAATCAAAAAAGGTTTAGTTTTCACTGGAATGAGCCTGTAACAAGTAAAAACTTCAAGCAAGGGGGTCCATCGTTGCGACAATCACATTTCCATAAATGGGTGCACAAATTAATACACAATGAGCGAGTGATTTGGGTCGTTTTGTTCTCTAGTTGTAGTTGATTAGCACCATGGGGTTCATTTGTAATCCTTGTTTTCATTAGCTCTCATTCTGCCAAATCTAATTATTGTGCAGATTTCAAAAGGAGAACAAAAGAAGGAAAAATATAGGTCACACATATGGTCTAGTTTTGCTAGGCCAGTAAATAAGTAAATTATGTTTTGAGTAATGCCAGATTACAAAGAACCATGTCCAAAAAATTGATAGGATGCATAGATATGAATCACAGGTGCAGATATATACAGCTGCAGTTGAGAAATGCACATCTAGATTGATGATTCAATCTACATTGATGTAGATTGGATGTAGCTGTAGATACGGATTGATGATTCAATCTGCACTGATGGGATACTCATTGATGTAAATGGGATGCAGACTTAGATCCGGATTGATGATTCAATCTGCACTGATGGGATACACATTGATGTAGATAAGATATAGATGTAGATCTGGATTGATGATTCAATCTGCACTGATGGGATACACATTGATGTAGATGGGATGTAGACTTAGATCCGGATTGATGATTCAATCTGGACTGATGGGATACACACTGATGTAGATAGGATATAGATGTAGATCTAGATTGATGATTCAATCTGCACTGATGGGATACAAATTGACAAGTCTCTTAGATTTAAAAATAAGTCTCTGGAATTAGGAGAGTAATTTGCATGTGAAATCAGCAGATGGATATCAGATGGCCATCGGATAGCCATCCGCTAAATGCTTTTTTTTTTTTCGATATGGGCCAATAAAAATTCATTGAGTTACACACTTAGATGCATAAATACGTTTTATGCCAAAAAACGAAATTTGTCATTTTCACCATATTTTTACTTCAGAGGCCTAAATTCAAAATCTTAATTCGCCATTTTCCGCTCATTTTGCTGGAGCAACCCTAAGGCTAAAAAAAGATAGTCGGGCTCCAAACAAAATTTTTGCTAAAATAATTGGCCATGATGTCACCAAATATTTGCCATCAAATTTAAAGTATGAACCAGGAACAAACATTTGATGCAATGTATATGGCAATTCAACACATGTTCACTGTAGTGCGAAATTTTATTTGGTCTCAACTCGGTGTTGAAGTTATTTTATTTGGAGTCAATTGTCATTCTGACGGCACGACCAAATGTTTGGTAGCAAAAATTTTGTTTGGAGGCCGAGTATGTTTTCACCCTCTATGTAAAAAAACAGTGTAGCTCTAAATGAAATAATTCAATATCACATTTATTGATTTAAAGTAGTAAAATTGGAAAATCAAGGTCCCAGCCATAAAGCCAGGGGAGGTTGATCAAACATATTCAGGCAATTACTATTGATGACTTTTATTTTGATTTCAATCAACAATACGCAAAATAAATATTACCAAAAAATTACTTTTTAGGAATTATGGACACTCCTTGCACTTTCTGTCCCCAATCATTAAATCGATCTGTTTTTATCAACAATGATGTCCATTTATAATTCTATTTAAGTGTTTTGATTGCACTTTTTGATTGGAAAATCAAGTCCATACAATGAAAATGGGGAGATTTTATTTAGAACCAAGTTGAAGAGTTAAGACTTGATTTTTGTCTGAATGCGAAGCCCTACAGCCAGGCAATAGAACAAACTAAAGGGGCTAGTTTAAAGGAGCTTGGTCCGATTTTCAAAATTTAGTTGTCAATGTCATATGAGAGATGTCCACTCAAACAGTCTAAATTTCAAATTTCAACTAAAACAGTCAACCAGTTTTGATTTTATGGGCAGTTTTGTATTTCATCGCTTCTTATATGTTACTGTGTAGAATTAATTCTGGTTACCGTAATTAGACACATTTTCATATATATCGCCAAAATGGAACATAACTCAGCCGTGAAATTTCACATGGGTTATGAGAAAAATATGAGCAATATTTTGGTACCAAAATCTCAAAAAGTTTTTAAAAAGTTGAGGCAATCAGACTATACTCCTTTAAAGGTAAAATTCATGATTATGATGTGACAAAAACCTCACATCTTTTCTAACTAAATAAAAAGAAAAGTACAACATCAATGCATGCTGAAAATTTCACTTGATTCCGACCATTTGATTTCAAGTTACAGGCTTTTCAGCATCATAATGCTACTGTGTTGTAATAACTGTTGGGGCCCGACAGAAATTACTTTTCTCAAAAATGCTTTGCAGATTATATCAATTTTGAGTTTATCATTTTATCTGTTACAGCATTTTCTAAGCTTTAAAATGACATCTTACTTGTTGAAATTGAACAAAGCGATGAAATTTTTCAACAGAAAATCTGCTGGAAATTCTTATTATTTTTTTAGGGTTTTTTTCGCCTATTTTCACCTGTTTCTTGAAAAGTGTTCTGTCACAAAGTCCCCCTTTTCGGGTGAGGCATCACAAATATGCCTAATCAATCCCATCAATCAATATCCAATCAGCAGTAGTTAAAATGTTTAGTTGCTTGAGTAGATCGGACTGGTGACCATGTTGTTTGATGTGCCAATCATAAATCGATAAATCAATGTTTTCAAATTTGCCAATCTTTGTATCGTTGAATAATAAATCAACAGCTGAATCTGATGGATAAATAACAAATCGAAATTTATCAAACATGGACCCTGGAAAATGTTCTCAAAGTGCTTGGGTAATGAGATACCATATCCACTCGTCCAATTCAGTTGTTTTGCGACCCGACAAATTCTTTGAATTGATATATTTCTGTACTCCAAAAGTTCAACAACGCATCATATTCTATTTCTGAAGCATTATCAAAGTATTTTTAGCCGAATCCAGCATGTTTGTATGAAATACCTCAACGGTAAAGCCTAAAGGTAATGTACATTCAGACATAATTTCAAAAGTTTGAGATTTTATCCTTTGATTTGATTCTTCTAAAGCATTTTCCATATTTAACATACTCTCTAAATGTAAAAAGAGTGAACGTCACTCCTTTTCGAGTGAATATTCCAAAATTTTACTCGTTCCACTAAATATTCAATCTAAAAGGAGTGACGTTCACTCTCAGCGAGTGAATGTCCACTCTTTAAAGAGTTAAACGGAGGACAATACATTTTCGAGTGGTGTTCACTCTCACTCTATTTTCACTCTTTTTGGAGTGAAAGTTCAGTCATTTCTCTCTTTTCCGAGTGGATTGACTAACGCATACACCTGTTTTTGAGTGGTTTTCACTCTTTTTCGAGTGAATTGGCATTCACTCGTTTTTTCACTCTTTTTACATTTAGAGAGTAGTTAAATTGACCTTGTGTTTTAAAACTACAAGCTGTCTTTGAGTCTTTACTGTAACTCGATCAATATACATTTAATTGAGAATGTTGTTGATATATAAATAATCAATATAAAATAGAACTAGGTTATCCCTAGACCCAGGTCCAGCACATTTTATGGGAAGATGTATGAAAGCAAGGTAGAGTTCAAAGTATGTGCTGGTTCAGATCTAAAACATGTCATCTTATTCTCATTGCATAAGCGATGAAAAATAAAACTGTTTTACAGGCCCAACTACCCCTGACTTCGTGTTTTGGAAGATTTTTTTTAATTGTTAAATTTTGGCTACATTTTTTTAGAAAATTTCTTTTTTAAGGCAGGACTAAACTGGCAGGACTAAACTGATGAGGGAAAATATGGGTAAAAGGGACATTTCCAGGTTTCTTAAGAATATAAAAATGTACACTTTTTTCTTTCATAAGAATTTTAAATGAGAAGTCAATCGGACATTCGGTTCAAAAGTTATGATTTGTCAAATTCCCCCCCCCCCCCCGGGTTTTGAGGTTATGGTTATTTTTTGGGGAAATTCGCCAGACCTACTGACCCTACCCTACTTGAAAGGTCTGCCTGCCGTAAAACAGGTTTTTTTTGTCACCTTATGATAACCTTGGGGGATCACTCACATATATGAGCAAGGTACCAATGTCCAGCGGTCAAGACCCCTCTTTTCAGGCGCCCTCCAGGCCGCTCATCAGATCCCCATTTTTAGAATGGTTCAGTTCTATAGATCTCCATTTTGAAGAAAAATACAACATTTTAGCTCCAACTACAGAAATTGGTCAAAAATTGTGAAAGTTTTTAACTCAGATGACTATTTTCGGCAAAAATTTCAGTTCACTAGACACTCAAAAACCAGTTTCAACGGCCAAATTTTTGCTCAAAATCAATTCAGCAGACCCCCATTTTGGCGCTTTGCGCCTAACATACCTATCATTTTCAAATTTGAGTGCCCCCCCCCCCTCCCTGGAGATAAATCTGACTTCCTTGCTTCAGTACTGAATCAGAAAGGCAGAAAAGTGCAACCACTTCTGTAAGAACTACAAGGATTTTGTCAGATTTATGGAGAGATTGTCCTAGTTCAAGTTTCTTTTCTCCTGCCCCAAAATTAGACATACAAATTGGAGCCCAAATATCTACCAGTGTGTTTATATTGGACATAGTGCATGAAATCAAGACACAATCTAGCTACAAGATACAAATTTAATGTCAACAAAGTTTCCTAAAAGTCAACTTAAACAAACCAAGTTGAGTGTAAAATTAGACATCACTAATTTGTTTACTCGGTTTTCTTTCCAATGTTTAGTTTAGGTTAGCACTGCTGAGTCTATTTTATTACAAATACAATTTAACATACCGAACCAGTCATGCCAAAAATTGCGAAACGTGGACCGCAATTCCAAATTAATGACATTTTGAAATACCCTTACCAAATAAGTGTTATGGGAATTCCACAATCAGTTCATTATACCGATGATGGATAAAAACAGTGGCGCAGCCAGACATTTTGGTCAGGGGGCAAAGATATTTCGTCCAAAATTTTTCCTGGCAAAAAAATCTATTTTTGTACACCCAAAATAAATTCAAGTCGATTTTCAAAACTAACAAGCAAAAAAAAAAAAAAACTGAAAAGAAAAGAAAAAAGGGTTTTAAGTGATTTTTGCTCATCTTTTGACACAATTTTCTGTTTTTCCCCATGTTTTCTGTCTAGCAGTCTTGTAGCTGCTCTGTCATTTTTCTTGTCCTTCTCAATTTTTCCCGCTTGCTATCCCAATTTCCTGCTCGATTTTTTGTCAGGGGGTGCAGTCTGTCCCCCTCCTTGCCCTATGCTGGCTACGCCACTGGATAAAAATATTCAAATTTGCAAAACGTACATGCCATCCTTATCCCTACTCCTTTAAATAATGCCAAATGCAGCAAGTACAAAGGCTACATTAACATCCAAAAATAATGAAAATTTACAGGCGGTACAGGTTTTATTAGAAAATTTAGGGACTAGGGCAGGCCTTCTCAACTGGCGGCGCGCGAGCCAATTGTGGCGCTTGGAGTTTTAAAAAATGATGCAACCTGACCTGAAAATTCCTCGAATTCATTCATGTTAATAATTGTACTACTTTCAACAACAACAAAAATATAAAAACGTTAAAAATTACATGCTCATACCCCTTCAGAATACCTAAAATCCACAAGCTTCCAGGGGCTCCGCCCCACTGGACCCCCGCCGAGCCCCTGGACCCCACCCGTAAGAGCGAGGTCGCTAACGGTCCCTCGCATTGAGTGGCACTTCATGATCAGTATTTTTAATGAAATGGCACTTCACCTAAATTAGTTGAGAAGGCCTGGACTAGGGAATTCTAACACACAAATTTAGTGTACATTTTACGTATCTTTCTATTGGCGCATTGATATTTACAATTTTACAAAAGTCATATTCTTAACATTTCTTCAAAAAAAATAACAAAAGTTATCCAATAGGGATCAATTTTATTATTAATATTCTGAATCCGCTGGGGTTCACACGTGAACCCCATTCGTAACAAAGTAATTTAAATTTATTTGAGGGACTATCTTCCAACGAATTGAAATTATGGTTGGCAAAACTGCGTATGCATACTAGTTTAATTTGGTGATGATGAGACATGGCCAACATCTTCTGACAATTTACTAAACACCAACTTATACCCCATTCAGACAGAGCCAAAAAATTGTCTTTAGTCTTTAGTCATCTTTAGTCGTATTCGAGTTACATCGAGTTCAAAATTAGCTTGTCGTCTTTCAGAAAGTCATGATCTTACATCAAATTTTATCTCCTTAAAAATAAGGATAAGTTGGTAGGATTGTCTGTGAGAGGTCCAGGATTCAAACCTGTGTAGGAAACACCCCGGGGAGGGGCACTCACATATGTGAGCAGGATATATATGTTCGGCGGTCAAGACCCCCTTTTTCAGACCAGCAGGCCGCTCACTAGATCCTCGTTTTTAGCATGATTCAGTTCTTTTGACCCCGTTATTGAGAAAAACTACAAAATCGGTTTTAAAGGTCCATTTTTTAAAGAAAATTAGTTCACCTGACCCCCATTTCGGCGCTTCACGCCTGACATTCCTACCACTTTCACCACTTTCAAAGTAGAGTGCCCCCCCCAGGGGGGACACCAATTTCTGATGTTAACATTTTTGCGGAGATGGTTTTTAGAATGAAAAGAGTGTAGGCAGTGGTAGGATCAGCTAAGCTAGACCATGGCTAGACTAAACTGAAGTGAAATGAAGGATACTCTCTGACAATTCAGATTCCATTTCCTGTGTATTATCAGGACACACAGCTGGTTCACTCTTTTGTGTTTTGAACCATATTGTGGCTGTCCAGCCCTATGAGCCGTAAATGCAAGAAACTCCCATTTTGCGCTACATGTGAAAATACATGTCAAGGTTGTAATTTACCGAAATTGATTATTGACAGATTCACAATCCTTTACTACAAAATACCAGCAAAATTTCATTTCAAGAAAATATGAAATGACAATCAAGAGAAAATAAAGGGCTAACTGATCTTTTAAACACATTTATCTCAGTTATACTTTTCACTCCCTGACAAACTTTGACGGACCATAACTTGACTTCTGGAAATCAAATGAAGTTCATTGAGGTGTCATTTCAATCCTTATAACATGATTGTTGCAAATATTGTAAAAAGTGAAAATGACAAGAGGCTGCATTTATGGCTGATTTGAACGGTCACATTTTGTAACAATTACCATTATTGCAGATGTTTGACAACTGACACGCCCTTAAATATTGTTCATTGCATTCCGGGTAAATTTTCACCTGTATGGCATGATGGCCTGCACGAATACATTGAATATTGTAGGCGTTTGAGTTGCACAACCCCGGGGGCACTCAACTTTGAAAGTGGTAGGTATGTCAGGCGCGAAGCGCCTAAATGGGGGTCAGGTGAACTGATTTTCAGTCAAAAAATAACCTTTGAAACCGATTTTATTTATCATTTTAAGGGGTCTAGTTAACTGAAATTTTGGCCAAAAATAGCCTCCTGAGCTGAAAATTTTTGCATTTCCTGAGCAATTTTTGCAGTTGGAGCTAAAATTTAGTTTTTTCTCAAAAACAGGGTCAAAAGAACTGAATCAAGCTGAAAATGGGGATCTAGTGAGCGGCCTGGCGGCCTGAAAAAGGGGGTCTTGACCGCCGGACATATATATCCTGCTCATATATGTGAGTTCCCCAGTGCATCTGCTAATAAAAGTATTTGAGCTTACTGTACAGCATTTTGAGCAGTGTATGTACTGAGAAGGTCCATCATTCAAATTTAAATTGTTCAGCGTATTTTAATATTTACAGATGTCACCTTTGGTGCTCCATAGTTCACAGCTACCCTCTATTTGAAGACCAGTTATTTGAAGGTTGATTGCACACATGGAATGGTAAAATGTGTCAAATGATAATTATTTCAGAAGTTGACACAAAACCTTCTTCACACTCCACTCTCTAATTTAATCTAAACTAAAAGAGCTTTGTATTTGCTAAACATCACAACCATGTTTGATTTAAGTTCTAAATATCCTTGGTCCCTACAATAATCCGGGGGGGGGGGTACTCAAATTTGGTTTGGGTATAGGGACATGCTTTCGGGAAATTTGCAAAAAAAATTGACCCATCCATATACCAAATTGTCTAAATTTTGAGCCAAATTCAATAACAAATCTCATTTTTTCTGTCCTTGAAATTTGCTTGATTTCGCAAACTTCCGAAACTTTTGAAAAGAAACGTAAAACCCATCAAAATACCACATTTGCGAAGAAAAAGGACCAATTGGAGTACTAGGAAAGCCTGATTTTCCTACCTGAATTTGTGACACGTCCCCATAACCCCTTTGTACTAAGAAGTCCCCCCTGGGATTTTAATATTTACAGATGTCACCTTTGGTGCTCCATAGTTTTGAGCTACCCTCTATTGGAGACCAATTATTTCAAGGTTGATTGCACACATGGAATGGTAAAATGTGTCAAATGATAATTATTTCAGAAGTTGACACAAAAGCTTCTTCACACTTCACTCTCTAATTTAATCTAGACTAAAGAGCTTTGTATTTGCTAAACATCAGAACCATGTTTGATTTAAGTGCTAAATATCCTTGGTCCCTACAATAATCGGGGGGGGGGGGGGGGGGGGGGACTCAAATTTGGTTTGGGTATAGGGACGTGCTTCAGGGAAAAATTTGAAAGCCACCCATCCAAATACCAATTTTTAAGAAAAATTGACCCATCCATATACAAAATCTTCTAAATTTTGAGCTAAATTTAATTTTAAAAATCCAATTTTTTCTGTCCAAATTTGCTCTATTTTGGCAAAATTTCACAACATTTTGAGAAGAAATGTCTAAATTTGCGGCATTTGGAAAATTTTGAAAAGAAAACCCATCAAACTACCTCATTTTGCAAAGAAAAAAAACCCGATTGGAATACCAGAAATCCTTATTTTGCTACCTGAATTTGTGGCACGTCCCCATAACCCCTTTTGAACTAAGTAGCCCCTACCCCCGGGATAATAATCAATCACTAAAGGACCCTTTATTTACCCTTACACAAAATGACACCAAAAGACAAAATCTATTGTCATATTCTTCATTGTTTGAGGGTGTTAAAATGTTAGAGATAGTGTGCAGAATGACATTGAAATATTGCCTGGCTGTCATGACCATCTGGCCAATTTACGATTTCAAGTTGGCTACCGTATTCCTGAAAGGGGGACTTTGCAGATGATATCAATGTATTATCATTTCATCTGACTTTTATAGGCTTTAAAATGACACCTTACTTGTTGAAATTGATCGGGGGGGGCACTCACATATATAAGTGACGTACGAGTGCCACCGAGCCCCTCGGAAGTAAGGGTCTTCAGGTTCGGTGACAAATTGGGTAAAAAATGGATTTCCCAGTGACAAAGTGCAAAAAATGGGGGTCTTTTGGGGAAGTTCATCAAAATATAGGGTCTTTCCAGGTTAAAATGTCCTAAATTAGCAAAATTTTCACAGATTTTTGCAAAATTTTCAACAGTTATTGTGAAATTTTTGACCAATTTGGGAAATTTTCAAAAAAATTACATCAAAAAAGAAATTGGTGGGTGTTTGAGTGACAAAGGTTGTGTTAGAGACAGAAAGTTATAAAAATAGGGGGTCATTGAGTGACAGTTGGTAAATATAGGGGGTCTTTTGGTGAGAGCGCATCAAAAAAGTGGCGTCTTATAGGTGGTACATGGTGCGTACCTCAATCAAGGTGATCAAATTTTACAACAGAAAATCTGCTGGAAATTCTTATTATTTTCTTTATTTTCACCAGTTTCTTGAAAAGTGATTTGTCACAAAGTCCCCCTTTTGGGGAAGAGCCATCACATTAAATATTTGTACATGCATTGAACATGCTTTTGGAGTATGGTTTGGGATAGAACCGATAATAAGTGGTGCACCATTAGATTTCCAGGGGGGAGCAGGAAGTTTTTTGGAAAAAAAAATCCTCTCCACAGGCAGAAGGGAAAAAAATTCCCTCCTGAACAAGAATAGGCAGAAAAACAGTAATTTCCAGGGGGAAAAATCGCTTCCAAATGGGCGCGAAAAAAAATCAACCCCAAACCCAACTTCCTGCTCCCCCCTGGAAATCTAATTGTGCGCCCCTAATGCTGTGTGATTGGTGGGAAGCATTTTTATTTTGATTGAACATTTAGAAAGTACAGGCATGAAAATGGACTTTCAAAAAAAAAAGCTGAAAGGGTCAACAAGTTTGCACCAAATAGCTTTAAAATAGGCTGGTTAACAAGAAAAAGCTAAAAAAATGTTCAATTCCAAAATTTTTTTTAAAGCTGAAATCAGCTGAAAAGCTGATAATTTTCATGACCTACAGGTAGCCTATTTGTTATGTATCAAATAGACCTCAATCAAGCCATACACCAAATGGAAAAGGCAAAGCAACAAAACTCGGTTGTTGTTTAGAAATACAATCATTCAATAAAAACTTTAATCATTAAAACATGTATGGGTTAACATCAGATTCAATCATTTTTAATGATCTAATCAATTTACTTTCTTAATTGATGTCATTAAAAAGTCAACAAGTCAATTTCAAGTTGTTTTCATACAAAAACGGTTTTCGTCAATACCCAAGTGAAAAGACTGAACTTTTTTTGGCAACCTTCAACCAAAGAATCTCTATTTTGCATCACTATTAGTGGTTTGCCATAG
>JXSR01S014891.1:20526-34037 GCA_000969725.1 Ophiothrix spiculata | reverse complement strand
CGTTTCACGCTGAACGCACTGTCATCTATCGTCTCATAATGGATGGCCAAAATTCCTTATTAGGAAGTAAAATTGCACTCAGTGACTAAGAATTTACTTTATATGGTATGGTCATATTGGTTTTTGTTTATCCCAAATGTTGCCGGTCCGGTGCGAAATTCCAGATAAACCTGCCATTTTCAAAGTAGAGTGCCTTCGGGAAATACTTTTTGTTCAATATCGTAAAATTCTTTGTGTTCATATCCAGTTTGCTCTTAAAGATGACATTTATGATCCCGATGCAATTTAAAGGTTACCTTTTTCTATACATTTAGATAAGCAAAATAAAATGAACTCATTTTGACGCTGATTATTATAAGTAGGAGCTTTACAAACTTGTAAATATTTCCATTTTTCCAATTTTCTCAAGAATGCAAATAAACTTGCTAGAAAGGTTTGGGACACACTGTAACAGATATCAATCAAGGATTTTTGGTAGCTAATATAAAAATTTTGTTAGAGGTGATCGGGGGGCATGGAAGTTGAGGAATTAAAAGGACTATAGTATACACCAAGATTAAATTCATGAAAATGATTGTAAAAGCTTTTTTTTTACAAAGAAATGTTGGCATTTGCCAATTATACAACTTTCATTTTTTCTTCTCATTTTAGGGCGATGAAATGAACAAGTCTGTTTTCATCATATTTTTCCAAGGAGACCAGCTGAAATCCAGAGTCAAGAAAATATGTGAAGGGTAAGGAAAAAACTGTTCCCATAAGGCCTAAAAAAAATGTTTGTTTGCCCTCCGCGACCGACCTTAAAATGCCAAAAGTTTGGGACGGGTATTTTATTTTATTTTTTTTTCTCCAAACATGTAAAATATGAAAACTCAATATTTTTTATTGAAAACGTAAAATTTAGCAGTATAAAGTCACATTTAGTAGTATAAAGTGCAAATTTCCTCTAAATTAAATGACCCACAATCTTTAATTAAGCCCTGCATTGCTTGGTATTCACAATAAAATCCATGGAATGACATCATTCTTAAAAAATACATGTGAAAAGTAAAAAAAAAAAAAAAAGATCAACCGACCGACCGACCCAAAATTTTAATTTTTCCACTGGAGGGCAAACAAACAATTTTTTTTGTTGGCCTAATGCATTGTTGATATGAACAAAACCGATGCATTGGTGTATAAACAAGTCTGGATTCATTACATGAGGTCTATTCCATCAAAATAAGAGAAGATATTGTGTTCCCATCATGCAATGCTTCATTTTGAATTGTTTGATTCCTATGCTGACAAGCTCTATGTAGCCAACTGTAGCCCGTATGTCAAATAAAGTGCTGATAGACCAATGAGTAACATATTTTTCTAAAATTTCTTTTTGAGTTATCTTCAATCTATGAAGTAAATGCAGTGTTTTCACAATAAAACTTAACCTCTTTCCTGACTAATTGCATCAATACATACTTTTTAAGAATGGCTTTTCTGAAGGTTTTGATCACAATTTTCTCAATATTTCGCACTCAACTGTTATCATCAAGCGTAGAGAGCGTAAAATCATCTGCAGATAAAATTCTGAAATTTTGTCCAATGCACATCTAAGACTTTCAAAAGGCTTTTTATTATATTAATCTAACAGATTGTGGGTTCGAGCCCCGGGCCGGGCGGTTTTCGTCTCCTTGTTTCCTAGAGCAAGAAACTTTACTCTACTTGCTCCATGGTCGGACAGTCACGTAAAGCCGTGGGTCCCCTGTACGATTAGACTCCTTCATGGGGTATGCATGTTATGCAAGTACTTGTATGTTTGATTGATGGATTGATTTACCTATTTGATTGTTGTAGATCCCGTGCAACTTTGTACCCATGCCCCGAGACACAACAAGAGAGAAGGGAGATGGCCATTGGTGTGATGACCAGGCTTGAAGACTTACAAGTGGTAAGTTGAGAAGGGAGTGTTTAAGGGCAGACTTAATCCACGGAACTTATATCTGGGGAAGTGTCACTCTCTTCCATGCCCTGAGACACAGCAAGAGAGAAGGGAGATGGCGATTGGTGTGATGACCAGGCTTGAAGACTTACAAGTGGTAAGTTGAGAAGGGACTGTTTAAGGGCAGACTTAATCCAGGGAACTTATATCTAGGGAAGTGTCACTCTCTTCCATGCCCTGAGACCCAGCAAGAGAGAAGGGAGATGGCGATTGGTGTGATGACCAGGCTTGAAGACTTACAAGTGGTAAGAAGGGAGTGTTTAATCCTAAGAGAGCCGAGGGAGGACCCCCCCCCCTCCGAAGACATTTTTTATTATACCTCCCGCTGATTGATATTAGACTGGTTCAAACGAAAAACTGAAATTGATTTTCAATGGAAATTACACACAAATCATGTTTTGGGTTTTCAGGATGCACTTTCATTATGTTATATCTGATTTATTTGGAGTAAAAACATGTGTAAGCATACTTTGACACACATCATTGCTAAAAAATTCAAATTTTGCTTGGAAAAATAGCAAAAAACCAAAAAAAATTGGTGATTTTTGGTGATTTTCGTGTTTTTTGACATGACGTCACTTGTTATGTCATACAAGGTAAGTATTCATTTGTTTGTACCAGTGGTCTCGTGAGGTCATAGCTATCCACCAGTACCCTAGATTTGATGTTGGAACTTTAGGATTAGCTTTATTAGGAGATCTAATGCAAACTCGAAATGTCTTTTTGATTTATATGCAATCTATAATGTGAAAGAAATGGTTTACAAACAAATCATTGTCTCTTTTTTGATAGATAGCATCAATACATTCACTTAGAGAATAGCCTCATACCCACGATCAACAAACAAAATAAAATTCGAATTTTTACTTTCCTGAAGGATTTGATCAACATTTTCCCAATATTTGGTAATTAACTGTTATTTTCTAATATATTAAAGTGTAAATCATCCACAAATATAATTTTGAAATTTTGTCCAATGCCTCTTTACGTTAAACCTTAACAAAAGCTTAAAGCCATCTAATTCAAAAATGTATACTAAAATTATATTTTCATAGGTCTTGCATCAAACAGAGGAACATCGTGACCGTGTGCTATCATCGGCAGCCAAGAATTTACGCGTTTGGTTCACCAAGGTGTATAAACTGAAGGCCATCTACCATACCTTGAATCTGTTCAATCTTGACGTGACGCAGAAATGCCTGATTGCAGAATGCTGGTGTCCAGTAGCTGATCTAGATGACATCCAAATGGCTCTTAGAAGAGGGACGGTGAGTACCTTTCCATCTTAACTCCTTTCTGAAAGGCTCTTTTCAGAGCCACCACAATCTCAAAGAGGTGATCTGCTTTTAACACTGTTGGCAAGGGGCAGCCTTCAGTGAATGGCTCATGTGAGTCATCAGTGGAAAGTGACGTCCCACATGTCTTTATAATAATATTTGTCCTGAGGAAGTCGGAGCTACTCCTGACGAAAGCTTGATAGTTAAAACTTGTCCGACGGCGAACCCGTTAAAATCTACCAATTGTTATGAATTCCCGTCGTAAAAGCCTTAAAAAAATTGTTTAAATCGAATTTTTATTTGAAACACATCTATAGTACAATGCGCGTACATGGATGATTGTATAATAGCTTCTAATATTTACAAATATTTTCGACATTACTGTCATCTTCAGGTTTACATCTGAAACATAGCAAAACCAATTAAGAGTTTTGAATATCGAACTGATAAGACTTTATAAAGATAACAACTAAACTACAGCTACATGAAGAATGAAAATGGTAAAACAAATGATAGGAGATGAGAGGAACTACATCTTAATCATTATAGTTCCCTGCTCCTGTATTCAACCTTGGTGTTGATCTGCAACTTGAGTTTTCTGATATACAAAGCTTCGGGAGTCATTGAAAAGCTCTCTCCTCTAGATGATGCTTGTCGAATGTCCAAATTATTGTCAGTGATGTTGGCTGTACACTGGGAGAAATGTGTTTTTCATAAGTTCATCTCACTGTATGTGCTCTTTGAAGCGGGTTTGAAGATGCCGGCATATTTCTCTGACCTAGTACGCCGCATAACGTGAACATGTGAGTTGGTAGACAACCCCACTTCTTAACATCTTCTCAACAGGTGGTTTGAGAGAAGGAACTCAGTTTTGAGTTTGAAACCCATCAATTTTGGATTTCACAGCAAATAACCACTGCACTTGAGTGTTTTTGGTAGATGCCAGCAATAAAAACTCTATGAAAGTTTGTTCAACTCACTTGGCATAGACCTTTTCAAAACACGACTTTCCGAGAATTCCCAAAGCCGATTTTACACTTTCCGGCAATTGGTGACAGAAAAAGTGACTCACTAACACAATACCCAGAATGTTACGTCCACGTTCACGTTAACTGACTGCATACGAATTCGAACTTGTATTAAGGGTTAGTGCTAACGAGTCACTTTTAGTGTGATCGCCTTGATGTGACTTGAAATCTTAAGCTTAATCAACCGATTTCAAATTTCACTCTTTTTGTCGGTGAGCGTGTGGTACCATCAGCCAAAAGTTGTTCAGAATAGTGCTGAATAATAATGTACGGGTCTGGTTCTATTTATATTTTTCACTTTTATTGCACTGAAATTGCCAAAGAATTTTCGGAAAAATTTATTGAAAAAAATCATGCATACTAATGAGCTTGTACGTTATTTGGTTGAAAAAATGACCACGTGATCGATGATCTGGAGATTTCCGAATGGATTTTGAAAAGGTCTATTGAAGCAAGTGAGTGCAAGATGTTGTATCTGCAATGGCTGTCATATGTTATATTCAACACCCTTGTCAATAAGAATGCAACAAACTCCTCAAAATTTAGCTCCCATTATTTCTATGACTCTTAATTGTTCTTCAGGTGACAACCTCACTCGAAAAATTATTTATCCCCGGACAAAAAGGAGGCTGGGGATCCCTGGTTTAAATTGGGTGAAAACACATGTTTTCTCCTATCTATGACAAATTAAATTTTACACTTGTTCATTTTTATGATTTTTTTATCCCTTAGAACCCTGGCTATTCCACGTGTATCTGTACCGCCAGCCCAAAAATTAAAAAACACATTATAACTCCTAAACGTACTGTGATTTTGATTTCCCTTGCTTTACTTTTTCATTTTACAGTAGTCTGAATTGTTCCAATAACCAGCATTCACAAAAAATACTATTTATGACGACCAACATATTCAACATTTAAGTTGTAGTCTATGGGCGAAGCCACTTTTGTTGAAAATTGTGATCATATTTACGAAAACCTAAGTAATTTTTCACCTCTGTCGAGTAAATAAGATCAGAATGGCCCATCAACCATGGGTTCAAAGCTTCACTGATGTATTTCGATATAATTAAGACCATTAAAAATTGTAACTACCCATGTCTGTTGACAAATACATGAAGTTTCTGACACGTGACCTAAAAGCCGGTAAACCGGTTCATTAGGTATACTGTACATGTACACATCGGGTTCAAAAGGTTAAGGTGAGATTAGGATCAGTGAGGGTTAAAGATAACCTTACAAACAAAAAATACTTGCCAGAGACTTCAAAGCTCACCCTCTAATCTATATACCTTTAGGAAAAAAATAGGTTCACTGACCTGGAGAAAGTCTAAGAAGTTCCAAGCTTTCATGTATTTTTGAACTATGATACTCTCTAATGCTTAGCAATATTTGGTATATTTAATTTACAGGAACGTAGTGGATCCAGTATGCCTTCTATACTTAATCGTATGGATACCAATGAAGCGCCACCTACTTATAACCGGACCAATAAATTCACCGAAGTCTTCCAAGGGGTCGTAGATTCGTATGGCGTCAGCAATTATCGTGAAGTTAATCCAGGTCAGTTTTTGTGTTCTGTTGAAAATTTGAAAAGAATAAATGTGACCCATCGTATCGAAAGGTACCTTAAGGGTCCCTAAATGAAAATTGATTTTTTGGTCTCATCTGAAAGATTATATTTTAAGCTTTAAAATGACACCTTGCTTTTAGTTATTGAATGTTTGATTGCAAAGTTACATCCAAATTGGTAAAAGGCATCGGGCTGATTCAGAAAACTATAGTTCTGAGAAAATACAAGTTTAAAGATTCTGTACTGGTAAAACTTGAATGGAGAAAATTTTTTGACTTTTCTTGAGGTTTTGATCAAAATTTTACCATTATCTGGTCATTGAATGTTATTTCCTAACATATGAAGTGAAAATTATCCTCAAATAAAATGTTGAAATTTTGTCCAATGCCCCTTTAAGCATTTCTGTAAGATCCAATCTACAGGGTGCCCACTATCATTTTTGATTTTTTGTTTGGTTGGGTTTATTTTTATAGATTTTGATCCCCTCCAAATGCTAAGACTTAAAGCTGCATTCCCCCTTTTAATTTAATTAGCTTTGAAGATGACACTCACTAGTGTATCGAAAGCTCAGCTCTCCAATATGGAAAAGAATAAATTGTGCTCTTGTAATTGATCTATACTCTATAAATCTTGAAGTATGCAACAAGCAGCCGATTAACAGACAAAAACCAATATGACCATACGGTGGAGTAAAATAGTCCATCTTTTCCCAATAAAAAAGATGTATTCAATCTTGCTGAATATTCAAATTAACTTATTTTCAAGGTTTGTCCATGTGATAGCAACAAAATTAGCCACAAATAATACCAAAATCATGACTGATTCATGTAAAAAGATATTAATACTTAGTGATTTGGTCTTAATCAAACCTAATCAATCATTTTCAGTATCTTACACAATACAAAACCACCAGTTCACAATGTTGTAGAATACAAGTGATATTCCATGGATCATGTAACAGAGTTTGATTGCTTGTTGCATACTACAAGGTTTATAGAGTATAAACACTTTAGAATGCAATTTTCCATGAATTGGGAATCATGTTTTAAGGTGGTTCTAACGGCTAAGGTGTCCTGCACAGAATTTGTTCAAAATTTCACAGAATGTGCAGAATGATGAAAAAAACTTGTATTCCAAATTTTGATTTTTTTCCATCGAAGCGTTTTTGAGAAATGCTATTTTTTATTTTCAAATTTCCCATAGACTTTGTACACAGCAACTTTGGCCACCATGAAAATTTCACAAAATTTGACAAATTTCTGAACATAATGCTATTTACAAAAGAATTTATTTCTTAGGCAGTAGTTCACAAATGAACCTACTTTGCTTTGCATTGCAAACTGATCACAGATTGTCATTTTTCTTGAAAATAAAACACTTTATTGCAAAACGCCCACAAGAGAATTTAGCTATTTTAATCCTTCACCGGCCCCTAAAATTTGAATGTCAGCACATTCCCTCTTGACATGAAAATTCAAAAACTCTGATTTTTTAGGGAACTTTCAACAAATAAAGAAAAACAAAAAGAAATTGGCCGGATATTATAAAACTTAATATATGTTACCTTTGAAGGGTCTTCTTTAAATGGAAATAGGTTTTGGTTCCCATTCCCAAAAGCTATTCACTTTATAGCTAATTTTCTGACATGTGTAAATAGCCGTTAGAGCTACCTTAAAGACCAACTCTTAATTAGTTTCTGCAAGAGATAACTGTCCTACCACCTCTTCAGAAACAAATGCACAATTGTAACTGTATTTTCTTATTTTATACTACAAACATTGCATTAAAGTAATTGTATTGTATCTGAGACAGTTGGAAAAACTTCATTCCAAGATTAGAAATTAGTAATAATTCTTGTGGGCAACAACAAAGGTATAAATCATATTTTTGAACCAAATTAATAAACAATGCTTAATTTATCAATTTTTTAAGCAAATGGAATAACATTACTTTATTTATACAAAGTCTCAAGTGTAAAACCTAATTAACAAAACACATTTTTCCAAATAAATGCCACCTCCTTTACTTCCTTAACAATCACTAGAATTCTTACTTTAAATCTGCATTCATTACATTTTATATAATTAAACATAGACAACCAGAAAATTCTACTCATTTTGTGCAATTGAAGTTTTGAGTGAAAACCCTCGCTATACTTTGATCATAGGTGGGAATTATGAGGCTTTTTTTCATCCGCAAGTAAACAATCTCACTTACACGCACGCTGTAGATACTGATGTGCGAGTCACACATACTACACACGCTACGTCTCCTACATTTGTGCTGTGCTCAGTTACGCACGCGCTTATCAATTCATGATGTGAAGAGGCCCCCCGCCTATTTGGTGTTGATTAAAGTATAGGAGGATGCATGGTAATGCTGGGAGTTTAACAAGTGAAATTTTCTAGTTGTCTAGATTGGTGCTAAATACAAACAAGCAAACTAAAAATTCTGACACTGCTTATTTTCTTTCAGCTCCCTTTGCCATCATTACATTCCCGTTCCTATTTGCCGTGATGTTTGGCGACCTGGGTCACGGTGTGATCATGTTTCTGATGGGCCTGTTTTTGTGTGTGTACGAGAACAAGCTTAGAAAGCTTGCTGAGGATGAGGTAATATTGTTAAATCGCTTAATTTCACATGTTATTTAATTCCACAAATTTTGCAAGGATTTTTGAGAGGGGAGCGTGGTCGAGCGGTTAGAGCACAGGTCTCGTAATACAGAGATTGTGGGTTCGAGCCCTGGGCCGGGCAGTTTTCGTCTCCTTGTTTCCTTGGGCAAGAAACTTTACTCTACTTGCTCCGTGGTTGGACAGTCACGTAAAGCAGTGGGTCCCCTGTACGAATAGACTCTTCATGGGGTATGCATGTTATGCAAGTACTTGTATCATTGATTGATTGATTGATTGATTAATTCAATTCCACAAATTAAGTGATAGCACAGTATTCAAATGCGTAAAATGCTAAATTCAAATACAAACAATTTAAACTTTGTGAAAATGTTGACCTTCATCAATTTTTGAAATAAAAAAAATCTGTGGTGATTTTATATCCCAATTGGGTGCTAATTAATTGTATACATTCGCCAAGGGGAAAAATTGACTCCCTTTTTATCTCACAAGATACATTCAGATTAGGCCTTAAAAAATTGTTTGATTGGCGTAACCCAACCGACCCTAAATTTTTTTTGAGCATGGTAAAAAACCTACAAATCCCAAATTTGATGGGAATCGAATCATGGGGGCCAAAGATTTGGCTTGCAGGACATTCAAAATGACAGATAAAAGACGTGTTACAGAAAAAGTGAAGATGTTTTTGTATATGTGTCGTATATTTTGTGTTCTTGTAATATGAAACATTGGCTAGACTAAAAAAAAGTAGTCCGACCTACATACCCTATTTTTTTTCTATGTTACGCCAATCAAACAATTTTGTAGGCCTTATGTCGACCTACAAAGAGAATGCATAAAAGTATTTTTATCTATAACACTAAATGCTTGATATGAGGTATCAAAAATGTCCTGTTTCCCCAACCTTTCACATCCCAATCGAATGTCCAGCTATGGCAAGCCATATATACATCCCTTGTCTATGAGGAATTTCTTGAATTTGCCTGTTGGGTGTTGTTGGACTGAGACGGATTAGGGCCTGGGATTGGGGTTAATAATCATCCCTCCATATAGATTTTCAATCAAAACGCTGTAAAAACATTTATCTTTGGAGCATATGTGACCTGTCATATCGAAAGGAACCTTAAGGTCGGTATAGTAAATTACGAGATACCTCCAAATCCCAAATTTGATGGGATTCGATTCATGAGGGCCTAAGATATGGCTTGCAGGACATTCAAAATGACAGATAGAAATGTAAAGATGTTACAGAAAAAGTGAAGATGTTTTTGTATATGTGTCGGTATATTTTTGTGTTCTTGTATGTGAAACATAGACTTAAAAAAAAAAAAAGAATCCGACCTACCTACCCTTTTTTTGTCTATGTTACGCCAATCAAACAATTATTTTTTAAGCCTAATGATTGTTATTTTTCCCTACCTACTGCTTTACAGATCTTTGGGATGTTTTTTGGCGGACGCTACATTATCTTGTTGATGGGGATGTTCTCCATGTACACTGGCTTCATGTACAATGATATCTTCTCCAAGTCTATGAATATATTTGGGTCATCTTTCAACGTATCTAAGCAGCATTGGAAGTAAGTTTTTCAATTATATGAATACATTTTTGTCTTGCTTGGAAATATTTTCGGAAGAGACAAAACATTACTACAATTTTCTGTCTGCTGTCTGATTCTTGTACTAAGCAAATCTTTGAAATCGTATGCCTTAAGCTGAATTTTCACCAAATGAATTCACACTCAAATTTAAACGCAAACGGACTGCGGCAGCCGATGGCATGAAAACGCAACGGAAAGTTCAGCTTTTCTCAACTCTATATACATTGCTGCAAGTGGTGTTGCGTTTTGATATCGATTGATCGGAACTGCTCAAAACTCCTATCTGCACATGCTTGGTGCGTTTGCGTCGAGTCTGAATTCAGCTTTACATTGATGATATTTGGTGATTGGGTAGGGCCTGGGCTGAACTGGTGCCACATACAATTTGAGTTCAAACTACAGTGTGTCTTAGAATGAAGTTATCAAGATTTCAATGCCTCATAATTCAAAAACTAAAATACCCCAGACACTGAAAGTTGCTGACTGTCATGCTTGATGTCTTTTCTTGCTTTGGTGCAAAAATAAAGAAAATCCATGCATCAATTATCTTGGAGTGAGCGTTTGAAGCTCCAGAGGGGTTTGGACACTTTTCCCAGTTTGGAGAGGTTGTAAAAATCCAGCGGTAATTTGTAGCAGAAGTATATAAGCTTGGATGTCATGTTTACCCAACATTTCTATTTTGTTTGGCATGTTGCCTCTCCTTGATGATGCCTTGGAGTCTTAATAAAGGTTCAGCAGAATGTTTATAAGTCGGCTTCTACCTTGGCATCCACACCCTTCTTTTTTTCCAATTCCTTCTTTCATATCTGATACCATAAGCTTCTTATTATCTGACATTTTTAAGACCGGCTACTTATGCAATGGGAATACCTGGCTCCTGGAAATGTTAAATAAATCTTTCCATTGTTTCAATGATATCTGCACTTTCCAGGTATTGGTCAATCATGATACTCTTTTCTACATTGACCAATGAGGTGTTATATTTGCTTTGAATGACCTTATTCCTACAACCACTGCTACCAGTTAAACAGCCCTTTAGCGTATTTTCAAATGGCCCACTGAATGATTTTCCTAAACGATTACCTAATAAAATATGTTAAATGATTTTACATATGAAAAAGAACCAGATTCAGGTTAATTATAATCTTGAAAACAAAAGACACTTATAATTGGACAAATATTATCACGACTGTCTGTAAAGATGACGTTCTTTGCATGGTTATGCTGCAAATCTCCGTGGAATTTTTATATACAACTTTCCAAAACTGGGAAACATGTCCAAACCCCTATGGAGCTTCAAATGCTCATTTCTAGAAAACTAATGCATGGATTTTCTTTATTTTTGCACCACAGTAAGTCAAGGTATTGGGCATGATTGTCACTAAGTTTCATTGACTGAAAATATTTGGTTTTTGAATTGTGTGGCGTTGAAATCTTGATAACTTCATTCTGGGACACACTGTATACTAGTGAAGTACCTAATTTACATATTTATGTGAATTTTGTCCATGGATGGTAATGAAGCTTGGTGACATGAAAAGTCTCGGGTTTTGTGCAACTTTCAAGGGTGTTGGGTGGTCCAAGATCATTCAAGTTCAAACTATTTTGGCATTTGAAATGCCAAAAATGATCAGGGAATCAACCCACAATTGTCAAGGTCATCACAATAATTTGTTACTCAAGGTTATATGTGGTCAAATCTGAAAAGAGATCTAAAATTTGACCAGGAGCGAATGATGAAGTAGGGGGGTCATTGAAGCATGCAAGACTACTTTTGCAAAACATCTTGTTTATTAATGCAGGAAAATCAGCCCCTTTTTCTTCCAAACAAGCACAAATCCTAACTAAAGTACACATGCATTTAAGAACAAAAATCTACACTTTCTAAAGATCTAAATATATCTTCACAATATTATAAACAAGATGCACTCATATAGTATACAAATATATACTGACTTGAAGATCTCTGGTTAAAACTATGAACCTGAAGTGACTAAAATTTTAGTCACTGAAGGTTCATAGTTTTGATCCAGAGATCTGAAAAAGTCGGTATATATTTGTTTTATATACCGCATTAATAAATTTTTGTTTTTATTTAAATTTTATGTGCCAAAAATTTTAATTTAGTAAAAAAATATTTCTAAAAAATACCCTCACACAATGCTTGCAAAAATGTCTGCGTAGGTAACTGCTCGCAATAGCTTGTGCGTATTAGTGCGATGCGTGCATAAAAGTTGCTTCGCGTATAAAATAAATACCGTCAGCCAGCGCTAAATAGTATTTTCAAAAGTGCTAAATAGTACTTTCAAAAGTACTATTTAGCGCTTTATAGTACTTTTAAAAGTACTATTTAGGGCTTTCCTTGATCTGGTTATAGCTATTTGAAATCATGTGATCATGTTTTAGCCAATCAACTCTGTTAAATTTATTAATGCGGTATATAATAGCTACTTCATGGGATATTGGCATTTTATACAATAGGCCCATTTATATCTAGAATTTATGGGTTGTTCAACAATCTCAAACAAAGAAAATGTCAGCAGGTTTTGTTAACTAATTGTAATCTGACGCTGACTAGTCCCCTAGTCCCATTCTTTTGCGGCGAAGTGCAATCAGGCCCAAGAAAAAGGTTGTTGACTTGTCCTTTGCGACCGACCCAAAATTTGCAAAAATCAGGGTCGCTTTTTAATTTTTTTTTTGGGTGAACTTTTGCCTACCTTAACAGTGAATTTGGTGAAAATTTAATGATATTTGGATTGATTTTACAACAATATTTATAAAATGTTGTATATTTGCATTAAACATACCTAAATCTTGAATAAATAAAACAAACAACATTGATATACACTGTTGTAAACAGTTTTTCCTGGCCAATTTTTGAAATTAAAAAAAAAAAAATATCCGACCGACGGACCATCATTTTCACCCAACTTTTTTTTTTGGTCTCATGATGTGATTGCCAAGCAAACAACATCGGCTGGTATTTGGCTAAAATGTGACAATAGGCTTAAAACATGCATCACTTGAACTAGTGATGCATTCAGTTTGGATAATCCATTGTAATCCGGTATACGCTGGGGAAGTAGTGACGTCACATTTATGATAATTAGCCCAACACGTGCGATCTGGTCCCAAACAAATGATCATGTCCTGAGTGGTTCCACTGATCGTATGTATTAACTGAATTAACAGAATAGGCGTACGTAAACATACAAATCAGACTGATTTTTCTCGGTTGGAAAACGAAAATAACAACAAGGGTCCAGTCCTGGCTTATGATCACAATCTTCAGCATATCAGGCCGGCATTTTTTCCCTTATTTTTTTTTTAAACAAAAGTTATGGTATACAGGGTTCGTACGGTCCTTGAGAGTCCTTGATAATCCTTGAATTTGAAAACACCTTTTCAAGGCCTTGAAAGTCCTGGAAA
>JXSR01S014890.1:9987-29048 GCA_000969725.1 Ophiothrix spiculata | reverse complement strand
GGAGCGGGTACAGTTGAGGTGGGTATGGTTGAGGTATCATGAAAATTGTGTATCACTTTGTTATATCTCATCACTAATCCAATAAAATATTACAATATTGGTATGATTTTAAAGGAAATATATTGTTTTAAAGTTGGAATTAGACCCAAGATATGTGGGCAATTAGCACTATATATCAATATGCTTTGATAGCTATCAAAGAAAACAAAAATCAACTCATCAGTTCAAGATCGTCATTGATACGACAACAAAAAATACCCATAATGACCGATGCTTGAGACATGCTTTTGAAAATCCCAGACTTCAGTGAACAAAATCAACTTCATTTTCTCAACATGGGTGATCTTTTATCTTACGTTACTGGTTTGAAAGGGACAAGAATTGAATTTGCAACTTGTTTTAAATGTTCAGGAATTCAACATTCCACAGTCTCGTCTTGTCAAATACTTTTTTGATTACATCTATATTTTTAATAAAGATATTTTCCCTATTATCAAAATGTTTAGGACCTAATTTAAGATGTTCAGTACCTTGATCAGATGAAAGAGAATTTTGTCTCAAATATAAGCGGTACATATAACTATGTTTTGTGTGTTTTTTTACTCAAAGGGCAATATGTTTTGAGAAACAAGAAGATTTATACATGTGGCTTGGAGGACTACTGAAATCCAAGGTGGGTGCACGGGAGAAATAAAAGAATTTTATGTTATATGTACACAGTCACATATAGAAAGAGTAGTCAACCAAGTAGTAAAATATACCTCAAAGTGTATTGCAGCACATTCAATGTGTATTGCTGCAAACTCAAGGTGTATTGCTGCAAACTCAAAACGAGTATTGCTGTGAACTCATATGTTTGGTTGGGTTGAAACTTGTGGTTTTTGTCTGCTGTGGCATGCAATATTTTTTACTACTCGAATAGCTACTCTTTTTCTACACTGCCGCTCTAAAGTATTTCTGCACAAAACTTTATTCAGCCATATCTCAAAAGGCGTTTACCCGATTTTCATCATTTTTTGGCAGAGTCTATATTGTATAATTATCAAAGTAACTATTCCGGAATTGCATTCATTGTATTTGAAATATGGCGTGTATATTAATACTTTCATCCGAAAATGAAAAAACTGAGTTAACATACATTTTTGCGCATTTGTTTTAAAACTTACAACCTGAAAATATTCTATCCTGTAACAAGGTAATAATGAGGTTATGAAAAAATGATTAGTCACATAGTTATGAGATTTGTACTGGTGGTGAATTTGTACATGGTCCATGAAATCAGCCATTTTTATAGAAATGGAAAATCAAATATTAAAAGAAACATCGATTTATTCATATTGAATAGATAAGTTACCTAGATACTAGTATGAATTTTTGATGATTCTAGCTCGTTTAATATAAAAAACGAAGTTTTTGAACGTTTTTAATTGTGCGGATATACTTTAGAGCGGGCGTGTATGTGACTGGAGCATTACATATTATATAGACATGAAAAAAGAGAGTAACGATTGTCTCCTACTTTTTTGAACTGTACAAATTGTGACCAACTTGTGGCATGCTAGTATGTTTTGTTTATTTACAACAACGCTCTGGCTGTTTCTCTGCCAGAAATCATTAAATAAACCCCTGAATAGAGCCAAAATGTCCACTACCTGTTTCCAGTTCAATGTTACATGTAACAGTTGTTTTTAAGCATGCATAAAATATTTGCACAGTGTTGATGTTGAAAATCTGCTTTTTGATAAATGTTACCCCCCTCCCCTGCTTTTGAAGAATGCAATGGCCCCAGACAGGTCAGTTGACATAATGCTGTAAGAAGTATGTAGAAAGACATCTTCATTGTATATACAAGGTGTCCCAGAATGAAGTTATCAGAATTTCAACGCCATGTAATTCAAAAACTAATTAACCCAGACAATGTGCATTGATGACAATAATGCAACATCCTTGATCAAATACTACAAATTACCACAGAATTTTTACAACCTTTCCAACCTGAGAAAAGTGTCCCAATTCCTCTTGAGCTTCAAACATTCACTTGTTTTGCAACAAACCAAGTAGGGACAATACAAATTGTTGTTGGCGTTGTACCACACTGTCTGGTTGGATTTGTTTTTTGAACTACGTGGAATTGAATTTTGATAACTTTCTTGGACACACCATATAAATGATAATTATATAATGTAACCCTCATAAATTCATGAATAAAAAGAGGCGCTTTCACGGCATCCCTATGCTTTAGTATATACTCCTTTATTCTTGCAGTGTTGCATTATATATTTGCATTCTCATTAGATTTTTAGACCATTGTACTCGATGAAAAGTGGAAACATTTGCTTAATGTGTCTGTAAATTTATCAAATTCCTGCTGATTTTCTTTATAAATCCATTGATTGCGGCAGCTTGTTTTTAGTGCTGTTGTAAATATCTTTTATGGCCACTCTTTGGAATGGTCACAAACGTCACGAAACATTACATGCTGTTTTCTTGAAGTTGAACATGGAATCTCTGTCTCTTCTTCAATGGTTTCACAATCCTAAGAACAATTAAATGATTCTATCGGAACCAAAACATTTTTCATGGGTGTGATTTGCCCAGATTTGTCTTGATTTCCAGACTTTTTGTAATATATCCCAGGATTTTTTCATGAGTAAATCGCAAGAAAAACTAATCACACAAACTGGAAAAAATCATGATAAAGGAATTTTAATCTAAAACTGCCTCTGAAATGATGTTTCCTGCAATATTTAATGTGTAGAAACCCTCTGGCTTGGACATCCAGCCATGAAAACACTCCGCTCGCGTTGCTCGCTTCGCTCTATTATATTCTTCCAAGATTTTTTGAAAAGTCTCAATCACAGCCCTGATTTTTATACCAAACTTTTATTAGGAAATGCAGCCAATGAAACAGGTGAAAGATAAATTTTGACACGCTTAAGCAAAATCATACAAATAGCACATTTTTGCAGTATTTGCCAACTTGTTTGAGCTACTCAGTTAAAATTAAAAAGTAGAATTCAAATCTGTTGCCTAATGTTGTAAGGTCTCAGTATGCTTGTAAAGTTTTATGAAGTTTGTGACATAGCGAAAAAAAAAGAATGCCTCTGTTCTGAGTTGTTTATATGTGTGTTTTTTCTTCCCCATGTATCATCTGTGATTGTGATTGCATGTCTGCCTGCCTACCTGCCTGCCTGCACAACCTGTATTCTTGTACATTTGACCTCTGACCTGGCTTTAGACGGATGCACGAGACATGGCCAATACAGCTGTAAATGTATGTATTTTACTTCATCAATCAAATATTTCTCTTAAATGTAGTTTTTTTATTTGTACTATTACATATGAGACTGTCCATCCCTAACAAGCCGTAAATGCAGCCTCTTGTCATTGTCCCTTTTTTAGATATTTGCCCTTTTAGATCATGTTGTAAAGATTAAAATGACACCTCAATGAACTTCACTTGATTTCCAGAAGTCCAGTTATGTATGCATTGTATGTATGTGAGTTATGGTCCATCAAAGGTTGTCGGGCAATAAAATGTATAGCTGAGATAAACACGTTCTTGAATTGAAATTTTGCTGGTGTTTTGAAGTAAGCACAAATATTGTGAATCTGTCAAAAACAATTTGGGCAAATTATGACTTTGACATGTATTTTCACCTGTAGTGCAAAATGAAGTTTGCTGCGTTTATAGCTTGTCGAGATGGACGGTCACATTTATATAATATTATAGGGAAAAGTAGATTTCTGCAAAATATATATATGATGGTTTACAGTCAATAATTATCGGTGTGTAGAGTACTCTTGTTTGCTTCAAAGTTTAGATTCCAAGTATGAAGTGTTAATGTCAAAATCAATTGTGATGTTTCATCTTTAAACAGAAAGGACATATACCTCTGCAGAGAGATATTGCAGTTGGTTCTAATCCCCAGAAATGTTCAGATACTTCAAGACCAATAACATCTCGTTTTAAAAGATTTGGATCAAGAATTAGCAGATTATCCAGCCTGGATTCACAAAATTAAAAGGTTGAAGGTCAGTTATGTGTGTTGTGTGCTCATCTCATCTAATGGAAAAAGATCTTGACCAATATTAGGATATCAATGAGAAAATTAAAGTTCCTATTCAATTCTTTTTTATAACCAATTCCAATTGTACTCAGTTTCCAAAATAAAATGACACCAAGATCACATCTGTGGGTCAAACTGTTCCAGAGATACTGAAGTTTTTTTCTAAAAAAGTTGGCGCTCTTTGTTCTACAAATAGGGGTAAACTGGAGAAAATGACAACATAAGGAATTTAAGGGTGTGCAAAAATGACAAACAAACTAAGTAATTGTTGGGTTTATTTTTCAAGTGTTTTTCTTCTGCTTGTGCCTGACAATACCTAAAGCCCCCCCCCCCAAAAAAAAAAGGTTACGTTGTCATGATAATACTAAGTTGAGTTTGGCTTCAGGTATCATTCATATACAACAACTTTTGTTCCCCGAACATGTTGGAAAAATATTGACCACATTTGTTTGGAACCAAGGCTCATCATTGGATTTGCAACCCCTATGACGTATGACTTGCACAGCATATAGAATTTTGACATGGTGTTTTCATAGTGTATGGGGAATGAGCTGTTTTCTTTGTGATTCTTTGGACAATTTACTGGGGGGGGGGGGGGGTAACTGATATTTGTGTCTGGGTAACCACCCAAGTTCCGCAGGTTCCTAGGTGACCCTATGTGAGACCAAATGGCAAAAATGGACGAAATGATTCCCTATCTGAGACCATATGTCTACCATGTCTGTTCGAATGGATACCCTATTCGAGACCATACCTGTTCAAATGAATACCCTATCTGAGACTGTACGCAAATGTGGCGAAAAATTTTTACAAGATAACATAGGTAAAATGTAACTGTTCACCATTTGAACACTTTTAAGAAGTGTTTCTAGGTATTTGGATCACTTTTATTGGCAATTTAAGGCACCATTGTCATTAATTTAACAATTCTTTCTAGTTTGAAAGCCTATCAGGGACTTAAAAGGCAAATGTGATACCCTATGTGAGACTTGCAGAGTACCAGGTTGATTTTGATACCAATATTGCAAGTCTCGAGACCTGTCTAGGTCTCGCCTTTTTGGTAACGTGGGTGGTTATACCCGGTTAGAATACTCAGATACCGTGGGTACCCCCCCCCCCCCCCCCCGGGATTTTGCCAAGTGTGTATGGTTTGTAATTGGCAAATTGGAACAGAATGTGATTCATTGAGTGTAAGAAGGGTTTGATATTGTAATATTGCTTCAAGATCTTTTTCTATTTGTTCAATCATTTGAAACACACATTTCAAGGCCACGACCATCTCATGACCCATGGCAAATTCAGATCCGTAGCAGATAGGTTGGATATCCCCAGCATATTTCATCTTCAGGTCACTGTAGCATTTGTAGGAGAAGGAAGACTAAGGCCCGTATTCTAAGACCACACTCAACCTCATCCTCCACTCACACTCCAGTGAGGAGGACTCAAGTGTAACTCAAGGAAAAGGAGAAGGTCTACCTCAGTCTCTTTGAAGTATACCTCGGCCTTACAGAAATAATGACATTTTTTTATTCAAAGAGATTCCTCAAGTTTCACTTTATTGAGGTCAGCCTGCATTGTTATGACTGGTGCTGGCTATTACTGAACAACAAGTTATATAACTGATAATGTGGAATCTACATTATACAGGTCCAACCTTTCAATATCCAAAATCACCAAACCATGAATGAACAATGGAAAGTTTAGACCAATTGTCTTGGTAGGATCAATATGAGGAGAGTGAGTTTGGTCACAGAGGCGCGCGGTTTTTCAAAAGCATCCGTCATTGGGTTCCAAGCATCATCCATCAATATATTAATTTTTTCACCTTATTAATGATGAGAAACGATCTAAACTTCAGATTCAATTGTTGGGCATTACTAGCCTTAAAATAAATGGTGCACCATTATTCATCCTCTAATGTGGTCTGGTATTGCGCCATGTCTTTAATGCTAGCAATGCCTACCAATTGAATGTCGTTTTTCATTGTCTGAACTCCTCATCATAAGCTATCATACACATTGAAGTCAAAATTAGGAATCCCCCTAGGCCGTCTTCGAAATCCTTGTAAAATGTTTCCATTTTCATGCCTTTGTAACCAACGAAACGCCATGTTTAGACTGACTGAGGAAGGCTCAAGGCAGGTATTGCCCTTCCTCAAGCTTTACTCACAGAGGAACACTTACTTGAGGAAGAGGGAGGTCTTTGAAATGAAAAAGAGGCAAAGTCGACCTCGCACTTAGTGTGTAGCACCTTCTCCTCAATGAGTATGAGGTGGTCCTTAGTGAGTGTGAGTCGAGGAACGTCTTAGAATACGGGCCTAACCCTTTGAACCTGACGAGCCGGCTCATGTGTACATGTACCGAATACCTGATGAACCGGCTTTTAGTTCACATGTCAGAAACTTGATGTGTCTGTCAACAGGCATAATTAGATACAATTTTCAATGGTCTTATATAGGAAGACATTAATGAAGCCTTGAACCCATGGTTGATGGATCATTTTGCTCTTATTTACTTGACAGAGGTGAAAAATTCCTCACATTGTCGTAAATTTGATCACAATTTTCTTGCTAAACATTTGAACTACCAAGCCTTTTTATAAAATTGAAGGAAGTTGTTTTCAGAATTTGGACATTGCAATCGAGCTGTTTTTGAAATTTGCACTGGCAAGCTTTTTTTAAATAGATTTGAAAGCCTAAATAATAATTCAGATTTGCGAGCTGTTGAACTAGCAGGCTGTCAGAGCTAACTTCCGGACTAGTGAGCCGTCAGACTAGGGAGCTATCCTCACATTTAGATCGCTGCATTGTATGTTTACATGTGACACTCTTACATACCAAGTAAAACAACACACAATGACATTATCAGTTCAATGGAGGAGTAGCATACGATTTGTGTGGGATACAGGGTAGATTCAAGGCTTCTTGTATTGTGATCTCTGAATATGATGTTTATTTAAGGCTACAGTTCTTTTCACCAACAAAATGCTTGAATGTCATACTGACACATGGCAAACTATCACAAATTTTAGCATCCAATGAGAGATAGAACCTCTAAAGTAACCTTAAGGCATATTTCACTTTTAGGTTAGTCATGGCAGTTAAATAGATGACATAGTGATGTATGAAATATCCGAGAATGAAAGAAATTGGAGCAAAAAATTAGATATATACTGTTGGCTTAGGCCAAGAAAAAAAAAAGAACTCTGTCTCAGCTTACTTAAGGTCAAAACCCTAAGCGCTATGCGTTTTGTTTTGTTTGTTTTTTAGTAAAAAAGGGCTACTCGGATGCGGAAATACCCCCTAATATTTTTTTTTTTCATTTTTTGGCCACTATTTTTTTTTTTTTTGCGGCCATTTGTTTAACTTTTTTTTTCCAGTAGTAGGAAAGTAAGATGAAAAAAACTGAAAATCTCTCAAAAACCTTTTTTTTTAAATGCGCTAAATTTGGATTTTTAAAAGCTATGCGCGCGGGAAGCTGAGACAGACTTTTTTTTTCTTTGGCCTTAGACAATTAATTTGTTTCAAAAAGTCTATGTGTATATATAGGAGGTACATTAAGGAATTATTACAAGAGTGCGTTTATGCCCATTAGGTTCAAATATCAGTGTTTTACATAACATAAATATTTTGTTCAACAATAAATCATCCAATCATTATATTATTAAGTTGCCAATTATAAGAAAGGTATGAATGTGAGGATATTTTTACTTCAACTGTGTATGTCTTGCTCTAGTTAACTTAAAATTGAAGTTAATCATACCTGCTTGGGTAGAGGGTGTGATCACCTTTATTTTATAATATAAACCTTGAAGTATGCAACAAGCAATCAGACTCTGTTACAAGGTCCATAGCATATCGTTTGTATTCTAAAATATTATGAACTGATGGTTTTGTATTGAGTAAGAGATGGTATTAAGACCAAATCACTGCATATTAATGCATTTGGTAAATGAATCTTTCATGATTTTGGTATTTTTTTGGTTAATTTTGTTGCTTCTACATGGACAAATCATGAATATAAGTTAATTTGAATATTTAATATGATTGGATATGTTGTTATGATTCGAAAAGTACAGATTAATTTATTTCTGAGTATGGCCATATTGGTTAATGTGTGTTAATTGGCAGCTTTTTGCATACTTCAAAATTTGTAGAGTATATCTACCGTATCAAAATATAGCAGAAATAAAGATGTCACACATCTTTGCACTCATTACTTACATTATAGTAGGCAGTCCAGAAATTTCAAGCTATATGAACCAAACCACTCAATTTTGAGCAAGTATTTGAAAACAATTATGATTTATAATATTAGGCCTAAAAAAATTTGTTTGATTGGCATAACCCGACCGACCCTATGTTTACCTCCGACCCTAAATATTTTTATTTTTTTGAGCATGGTAAAAAACATCCAAATCCCAAATTTGATTGGAATCGATTTATGGGGGCCCGAGATATGGCTCGCAGGACATTCAAAATGACAAATAAAAGATGCATTACAGAAAAAGTGAAGATGTTTTTGTATATGTGTCCAAGAAGTTACCATGGTAACTTCTTGATGTGTCGTATATTTTGTGTTCTTGTATGTGAAACATAGACTTTAAGAAAAAATCCGACCTGACATTTTCTATTTTTTTCTATGTTACGCCAATCACACATTTTTTTAGGCCTTAGTTTAAGCCACTAATTATTAATTGTTAAGCTTACACTACAAACACAACACATATAATTTAATCTGAGCTTACTAGTTAATGACCATGATCTTGCATATATATTTTGGAAGATATATAAACCTAGGTTTGTTGCTGCCACTAAAAAATCCACTCGTCGTAGACCTAGTCTATTTGGCAAGACATCACCAACGGTAAGGCCCAAATTAATGCGCAATTGGCATGATGTAGTAGATGTTATAATAAAAATTTAATATAGTTTCTTTCATAAACTAAATATATATTTTTTTCTATATTTAACCATTTGACCTACACTTTGTCATGCTATGCTATATCAACTCATACGTAATTAACTTAAACCATAATGACACAATTAACACCGATACTAATGAAAACTACACCATTCCACTTCAGTGCAGTTTATAGCATTATGATAGGGTTTACTATATTGAAGGCGATTCAAAAATTCAGATTGGAATGTTCCAGATGAACTGCATTTCAGGGCCAATTACTTTCTTGTCGAAGGGGAAGGGAAAATTTCAGTTGACCTCTTGTTTTTACTGAAGGGGTAGCAATTGAATGACATTTGATGAACACACACGTAAAGAATATGATTCAATTCATGAGTGCACAAGCATTTATAATCAAAGATGTGAGATAATTTTATCAAATTGAAATTATTATACTCTGTAAATCTTGAAGTATGCAACAAGCAGCCAATTGACGCACATAGTAAATTAGTCCATATTTCTCGAATCATAACAACGTACCAAGTCTTGCTGAATATTCAAATAAACATCAAAAAGTTTAAACTTAACCCAGAAGAAATGGTGCCAGTAACGAAATTTCATTATGAGATGCTTTAGGCATCTTTGCATAGTCCATGTGCAAAGTTACACATTTCTCCCACTATTAACTAACTGTCTACAGACCGTTATTGTAGGGATTCTCTCTATTGAAAAAAACTGATTTTATATTTCAATGAAAATCAACATTTTCAGGTTGGCCATGTTTTATTACACCATTTTGATGTCATTCATGGACTGATTTCCATAATTTTGGTATCAATGGATAAAAGGAACCCTTCCCGTTGCTATGGTATCAAACAACTAAACTGTGGTGGTGCCAATAAGATTTACTGGGCCTGTAACCCTTCAAATGCAGGGACTTAATTACACCGCATGTCTCAATTTCCTCCATGCAGCTTTAATGTTTTAAGCAGGTAGGTAGATGACATCAATCACCACCTGTAAAGAAAGTAAAACTACTTATGAGACAATTTCTGCACCATAATGTACATAAAGACGAGTGACAATTCTGACAAAATTTCATTGATATAGCTCAATCCCTTCTGGGTAAAGTTTAAAATTTTTTGATACCCCTCGTATTATGTTTGTCAATGTGTTAGCAACCAAATTTGCTCAAAATAATACTTAGTACCAAAATCATAAACAATTCATGTTAAAATATTCCAACGCAGTAATTTCGTAATTAATCCTAATCAATCATTACTAGTCTCTTACACAATACAAAACCACCAGTTCACAATGTTGTAGAAAAGAAGGGATATGCTATGGATCTTGTAACAGAGTCGGATTGCTTGTTGCATACTTCAAGGTGTAAAGAGATTAGTGTGATGGAGAACATAAAATGGACATGTTACAACCTGGTGTGAAATGTGCTTTAACAGTCCAAAAACTTTATACCTTTGAGACAACAGACTACAAGTTTTGCCTTTCACTAATGTATGATTGTTCAAATGACATTTAGTTTGGTAACTTTTCTTGATTGTAGACTCTTTATGTTGATCTCAAGTTTTGTTTTTATTTTTTATTGATTTACAAAGTGTATAGCTTTTTATAATCCTCTATTGTATAGCATCATCACTAGTTCATACATCACTATGTCAAATTATTAACTGAAGTTACTTTCACATTTACAAAACCTCACTAAAATCTGTGGTAATTTGTTGATTCAAGTTTGGGATCCTGAAATGGAGGCATCCATGTCTCTCATACACTAGTGTATATCATCTTATATTATATTCAAACGTATATTGTCATACTCAATTACACAATTTATCCTTTAGTGTACATGATTTATGTAATTTCATTGGTTAAACATATTTAAAACAAATCCTGTATTCATGGTTTTCAGAAATAAAGATATGCCAAGCCCGGAATATACACCGTATTCCATAACTCATACACAAACCCTATGCTACCAGTTATCTCTTGAACTGATAATTTGTTTATGTGTTGTTTAAGCTGCTGCGTAAGAGTGTATTGCGTATGTAATGCAGCGTTGTCTCAACACGAGCGTACGCGTGCAATTAATATGCTCATATTGATGAATTGCACGGCACGGTAGTAACTCCGGGTTTTTAATGCTTTGTTTTTATACAACTATTACTGTTTTTAATGATAGGTTTACCAACGAGATTTTAAAATATCATGTACACTTTAAATGATAAATTTGTTGCCCCTGCTTGTTCTTTCAAAATACGGGAAATATCTAGGGTCTGGTGCCATATTCCATTCGGCCTGACGGCCTCATGGAATATGGCACCAGACCCTAGATCAGGGGTTCTCAACTTGTCCTTAATGTGCCACATAAATGAAAAACATTGCAGGGGAAAGTGCCAAACTTGCCAATTTCTCAGTGTATTCCTAATGTCCTTTATTTCAGAGAGAGTGTCAAAGTGCCAATCAATACTTGTCAAAGTGCCAAATTTGGTGCATGCGCCGCTAGTTGAGAATCCCTGCCCTAGATATTTGCCTGTGTTTCGTAAACAAGCAGGGGGTAACTAATAGTATTTATCTTATTGACTAATAACTTGTGTATGATGAAATGAAATGAAATGTCCAGTCAATTCACCATTGTAGAGAATCCAACCCATCCTGATTCCAGCTTCTTACTGCATAGAGTTTATATGGTGATCAGTAAGATTGGGATCCACAGCCATAGATCTACATTACAGGAGAGATACAAGACTCTCCACCATTTTTATTCCAGCATGGAGACAAAATTGTGTGTATTCGTGTTTCATTACATCTTGTCATAATAGGCGAATATTGAAAACGCCCAAACACGCCATGCGTGCAGGTCGGTGTATCATTTGCGTAAAGTAAAAGTTACACAATTCGTCTCTACGCGCAACCGAAGCTCAGCACTCAGGTTTGAATTTGGCGGATACCTAGTGGACCCGAATACCCCCAATTTGAGCTCCATGGCTGACGACACCATTACATGGGCCAGTATAAAAAGGCTGGTATCTTCCCTGTAAATATATGTTCGCAGCACAGATAGTGTGAGCCAGTAACTTAGCAAATATCGATTTTGACTTCACGATGGCTACAATGTTCATTACTCTACAAGTTTATTTTTGAAATATCTGAGCAGTGATGACTTATAAGTAACCCAACTGGCGGTTTAAAATAGACCAAAGACCGCAAATGGAGCATTGAAATCACTAAACTATATGTTGACATATAGTTGCAATCTTTTTTCAGTCTCTTGCACCTCTCAGGAAACCTGTGGGACGGGTAGGTTCTTTCCGTCAGTTATTGAAAAAGAAAGTCTCATCTCCCTGATGAATAGCTATGTAAGTAGTAGTGGCACCAGAGGTGTTGGTCAATCAAAATGATATGTTGAAGATTTAATGTGAAGGGGCTCAACTGCATGAAGCATGCAACTAATACGCACAGTTAGAATTAACTTGTACAGTCACCAACAGTTCTGACATATCCTTTGACAACATTATATGGACTGAAAAATAAAACCTCTGTTTGAGACTTGGCTTGAATATGCATGCAGTTTTATTCAATCAGTGCTTTTCTTAAGTGGCTTAACATGCGTGGTATTTTAAATCAGATTGATGTTTATGAATTCTTGGATATAAACTTATTCTTGTCTTGCGAAGGTTGCTGAATCAGTTTTGGTGGGCCAATTTCTCAATCTACTAATGCATTGTGCTTGGTACTGTACCACTTGTAATAATGCATCATGAGATTGAGAAATCTGCCCTACAAAGTAAAAATGCAGTAATGTGCATTGCAGATACATTGTGAGTTACTTCCTTTTCCCTTAGAGAGATCCTTCAGAAATGAGCATATGACCAATTCTCTTTCCTGAATGTAGGCAGTATCTACTATATCAAACATATGTACATACAACTTTTTTGCATGGGAATGAATTGGAGTGCAATGTTATGTTTAATGGAGTTATCTGCTATGCTTTATAACTGTACACACTGCATATTTACTTTGTAGGGTAGAAATGTTCTAATTTTGTGAATTCCCCAATCTGTACCCTATAGACCATATCTATAATTGACATTCTCCTGCCATTGATGGGGTAAATCCACAGAATCGGGCGGGGAATCGGAACTCAGAATGAGGCCAAGTATGATAAATATCCTATTTGATCTCGCTCTTGAGTTCAGTCCCCGTCCGATTCTGTCGATTTACCCCATCAACGGCGGTAGTATGTCAATTAAAGATATGGTCTATAGAGTGGTGAATTGGTGCAATTAGAATATTATACGGCTTGATGCTTCAGCTTGATGTGATAGTAGACTTGGTTGGTTCTGCTTAATGAATGTGAAGCTGATTCACTATTGAATGCACATTGAGGTATTTATTGCCTCAAAGTCAATTCCAGACTGCACCAGCTACTTACTTAGCTAAACAGTTGCCAACACATTGTATGTGTACACCCATACCTAGCCAAATCACCATATCAAGCTGGCCTAGCCACCTGTTGTTGGGTATATGGTGCTTGCTTTTTGCCTGTAATGTTGCTAATCATGGTGCCATCTGTTCATGCCATTTTGCAGATTGTTGACCCATCTATGCTGCAATATTCACCTGCCAATCTGCCTCCAACACCAACAAGAGTAAGTTAAATGGGATGCATTGCCCCAGGAAACAGTCCAGTGTTCCCGCTAAGGCCATATGTAGAGAAATTAGCGCAGCTAAAATTGGCGCAAGGGGTATCCACAACAAAAAAGGGGGTTTGGTTATACATGACGTTCATTTATTCAGATTACAATAGAAATTTTTATCATTTTTGAGGTGGTCTGTCCGAAACTTATTTGATGATGATTTGGCGCAGAGTAAAAATCCTAAGCGGGAACACTGCCAGGAAGGCCGGGGGGAGCACTGCTTTGTTGGACCACTCGATAGGTCCCCAGTTTTTATTGCCATGTCCCTGATATAACCCTTTGCTGGTATAGATGACCCTTTTATCTTTCCCAAGCCCTGAATGTCCTTTTTTATTATTTCCTTTGACCCAATGGCCCTTTTTTTCAGACTCATTTATCAAATGACATTTATGTACTTGTCAGTATTAATCGCTAAAATTGGTGCTGACAGCTTAAAGTTAGTGCAAAATTGAGAAAAGGTGAGGCTTTCAGTTTTCCAACTTAACAATAATTATTCGCAAAGGTGCCACAATAGGAAAAAAGAGGGGTTTATTTTCTCAATTTATTAATTGGCACAAGGCTCCTCAAAAGACGAAAAAAGGATCTTTGTTTCCAAACTTACAAATTGGCACAAGATTGCTCAAAACAAAAATGATGGTTATAATTTCTTAACTTACAATTTGCCATGCGAGCTATTGATTGTTGACATCATCCAAAAAGATTCCCCTTACTAGAGTTAAACAAATGTCAATTCCTTGATCTTGACAAAACAATGATTATGATGCGACAAGAATATACTTCATATGTTTAAAAAAAAGGATTTTTGTAATAAATATCATACTGTATCAAAAAAAATAATGGCTAGGGGACCATTCTAAAGCCCTAAAATCCAGAAGCTTTCATGATGGTTGATTCAGAGTCTACGATATCCATCGATGCCCATCGACGAGCAGTCTTTTACACGCGCTATTCCTTGTGCACAGCGCATGTAAAGACTGCGCGTTGATGCATATCAACAGCAATCTGAATAAACCATAAGGCTCCACCCCTCAGTTGCTACTCCAGGACCACATCTGTTCCCTAGAGCAGCCAATTGGAACCCACGCCGTTAAACCACGGCTTTGCTTTCATTTAGCGCAAAGTTAGAGAATAGAATAGAGAAATTTGTGGCGCTGTTTGTAAAATTAGCAAATGATCCACTCAAATTACCTCTGCTTTTTGTCTGCCAAACTGCCACTGGTAAGTCCCTATTTACAACCGTTTTAAACTTTGTAAATTCCATACATGTCAAATGAGATAATTTGAAAGCTCTGAAAAACTCTTGTCGCTGCGCATCTCTATAATTTTAAAATGCATCATTCAGATGCGCTCAGTGATAGAATATATTCTCTTTGTGCTCAGTCATATGATACAAAATATATTGTTTTTTTCAAAATATGGTCATTAATTATTAGTGGTATGATAAACAGTTATTCCAATGCTGTGTATTATTATTATTCCATGATTAACATTTGTGAATACGGCCCAACATATCTTTGAAAATGCTAACTTGTAGCTGTTCTTGTACCCTAAGCTAGGATTGCCATGGAAATAGAATACCCAAATGCCTTTAAGTTGCCAATTGTTACCATTGATAAGGATGGTCACAACCCAGAGGGGCACTCAACTTTGAGTTACGCACCATGTGCCAGCAAAAAGACACTGCTTTTTTTTCTCGCTCGCACTCACCAAAAGACCCCCCCCCCTATTTTTACCAAGAGTCACATAATGAACCCCTATTTTTTGAAATTCTTTGTCACTTAAACAACCTTTGTCACTCAAAGACCAACCATTTTCTTAATTTGATGTAATTTTTTGACAATTTCGCTAAATCGTCGAAAATTTGTGAATTTGTTGGCCATTTTGACCCGGAAAGACCCTACTTTTTCATGAATTTTGTCCAAAGTCCCCCAATTTTTTGCACTTTTTGACCCAATTAGTCACCAAAAGACCCCTACTTCCGAGGTGGTTGATGGCACGTACTCGTACGTCATTTTCATGTTTGAGCCCAAGACGCTCCCCTGGGTCACAAGCATACTGACTCCTCGGGGTGCTTTGCTTCATGGGTGGCTATAAAACTGACAACTTAGACTCACCATACGATCATGTGCAGTAATGTGTAATCCGAAGACAAGTTGCATGTGGATTTCAGTGCATGCAGTCTGTACTCTGTAAATCTTCAAGTATGCAACAAGCAGCCAATTAACGCACATAAACCAATATGACCATTTGAGGAAGTAAATTAGTGCGTATTACTTGAATCATAACAACATACTTTAAAATCTCAATATAGTGCACCTTTTCCCAGTTGCCATTTTGTCCCATATTTTTTATATGGTTTTATAAGATATGAAATTGATTGCCCGTTTCTGATATATAACGAATGTAACTTTCATTTTAACATCTGATTAGTGATGTAGACCTGTTGGTATTGTGGTAAGGAACATGTTTAGGAGCAAAACATGAGGTGCACTATATTGAGATTTTAAAGTATACCAAATCTTGCTGAACATTCAAATGAACTTGTGTGCAATGTTGTCCATTTTTTATCAACAAAAGTAGCCAAAAATAATACAAAAATCATGAATAATTGGTCTAAATCAATCCTAATCAATCATTACTAGTCTCTTACACAACTCAAAACCACCAGTTCACAATGTTGTAGAATATAAGGGATGTGCTATGGATCTTGTAACAGAGTCTGATTGCTTAATGCATACTTCTAAGTTTATAGAATGTAATGACTGTATGGGTCTTAGTTTTCTAGCCAACCTTGCTTTATTGAGATGGTGACCTGAGAATAGCTGGGAAATTCACTGCCTACATGTATATGATTGCAGTAGATGAGTTGTAGAATTAGCCAGGTTAGATAGGAACATACTGCTCAAGTTAATAGTAAATATAGCAAAATCTGCATACACAATTTAGTTAAAATAATTGTATAAATTGCTTTCGATTCATTAAACAAGGATTAGTTACTTACATGAATAGTCAGTGCTTGAAACTGCAGGGCACTGCAAAATGTGGTACAAAATTACCCAAAATTTGGGAGAATTTTTGTTATTGCCACTTGTACTTTTATATGTTTTTTAATATGATGGAAAATAAATACTATGAACTATGAACTATTTTGGTTTGAATAAGATGACCTTTATGATTCTTTTCATCATTTTGAAATATCTGTTCATCTTTCATGTAAGTGACTGATGCAGCCTTATATCAATTTGATTATGTATTATTAATAGAAAATACTGTTGTGATGTGATGAATAAGTCTATATTATGTTTTTCCCCCACAGGATAAATCAAATCGCAAATCCAAAATTCCCAAGATTCCATTTAATTGGCGAAGATCAAGGATGCCTTCCATTGAAGATGGTTAAATTATCTGAGGAAGATCAAGGATGTCCACAGAGGATGGTTAAATCATCTGAGGGAGATCAAGGATGCCCACAGAGGATGGTTAGACCATCTACAAGCAATGAATGGAAATATCCAACTTTTATATCAAGCTGCTGCAATTGGAACATTTCATGAAATTTCATCGTATTGTAACAACTCAAATATATATTAAATATATTGATTATCTATTAGGGATTTCTCATGTATATATTGATCAGTATTGATCACCTTGGCTCAGGGCAGGTATCTGAACCAACACCAGTTGATCTGGCTTGTTAAAAAAAAGGGTTTTTGTCATGTAACTCATTGTTTCGTCATGTGAGTGCAAGAAAGTCGTATCTGCAATAGCTGCCTTACATCATAAATTTGGATTGCACACTGCATGACTTCCATTCTTGGGTCAATGGTTCTTGAAATGGTTCTTTTGGAACCATTTCAAGAACCACTGACATAAGACATTTTGAGGGATTTTTTCACATTCTTGTGACGAGGTATAAAACAAATATAACTTAGGGCAGCCATTGCAGATACGACTTTCTTGCACTCACATGACGGTTTATGGTACTCACTTTTAGTAGTGTTCTACAAAACATAATTTTTGACTGACTATTGTTGTATCTTGATTACGATTGGCTTTGACGTTATAATTTCATATTAACAACACTCTACTAGTAGCTTCTATGGGCCATCATCAAAGATTACAATCAGTTTTATGATTTAGCTAGCTGGTATCATCTCTAGTCCGGCTAGTATTATATGATTTGAATCTGTAGTTTGGGGATACTACGCTTGCAGCGTAGACCCTACTAGATAATAAGGACCAAAATAAGTTCACATTTGTAGGCCCTTATTAAAGCTTCGAGCCTTTTCTCATAGAGCCTTTATTGATGTTTTCAATGTCCATCATCCCGTATTTCATGTTTCTAATCATGCTGTTATCCTGCTCATATGATATATTCAATGTATATGATTTTATTTTATTGATTTACACAATGCATTCTAATTCACAAACAAGGCACACTCTTTATTATATCCCCGGGGGGGGGGGTACTTAGTGGGTGTACGGACGCGCGGCCAAGAACGATTGCATTTTTGACTTCCTAGGTTTACCAAAGGCCCCTCAAAAATTTTAAAAATGGTTTACATAACGGTTGCATTTTTCAAAAATGACAATTTTTTGACCAATTTTTCCTTTGGTTTACCTAACGGTTGCCAAATATGGCTTAAAGTGACAATTTACATTGTTAAAATGTATTGAACGATATAGATAACGGTTGTTAAAGTCAAAGTGGTTTGCATATGGGTAGCATTTTTTTTGCTGCTTCAGGTTTACAAAACGGGTGGTAGTCCCAAACTCCGGCTGCGCGTCCGTACCCAACCGAATTCTGAGTACCCCCCCCCCCCCTGGATTATATCATGTAACATGTTTTCAAAGTAATATTGTAAAGACATTTGTTTGCAATACTCACAAATGTTACAAAAAAACAATAGTTTAGAAAAATTCTTTGGATGGTTGCAGTTTTACTCTCAAAGCATGCAAAAATGTTACGGACCTTCACAAATGAGCTTAAAGTTGGCAACTTCAATTTGTGCTACAGGTGGAAATACATGCAAATGGTCGTAATGTGCAAAAATTGAGGGGTGGTTTTTTTCTTCAGATTCCTAATATTTATGCTTTCTTCAAAACACCAGCACAGCCTCATTAAAAATAGAGTGAAAATGTGAAAAGGTCTATTTCTAAGGCTCATCAGCTGAAAACATACTGTTTACAAATCTTTGACTCATTTTTATTCATTTTTTATAGTGTCACCCTTCATTCCATGACAATTTTTGAATGTTAAGTACAATTCACCGAGGTGTAATTTTTAACCCATGCACGTAGTGCCTGGGTTCATAGAACCATGATCATGTCTATCTATCGGTCTATCGTTCAACTTTCGTAAATATGCTTCTTCT
>JXSR01S014888.1:0-10850 GCA_000969725.1 Ophiothrix spiculata | reverse complement strand
CACTGTGCAACATGACTTCCAATGTTAGCTACACCTATAAGCCAGCACTACTTAAGTAAGTTCACTGTACAACATGACTTCCAATGTTAGCTACACCTATAAGCCAGCACTACTTAAGTTCACTGTATAACATGACTTCTAATGTTAGCTACACCTATAAACCAGCACTACTTAAGTAAGTTCACTGTACAACATAACTTCCAGTGTTAGCGACACCTATAAGCCAGCACTACTTAAGTTAGTTCACTGTATAACATGACTTCTAATGTTAGCTACACCTATAAACCAGCACTACTTAAGTAAGTTCACTGTACAACATGACTTCCAATGTTAGCTACACCTATAAGCCAGCACTACTTTAAGTAAGTTCACTGTATAACATAGTCCATCTAGATTGACCTCACAAGCGAGCGCCGTAGGCGTGAGGTCCATCAACTCACACACCAAACCCCCTGCTGGGTTTCTCCTATAGAAAATTGGTGACCAGTCAATTCTAGCTTAACAAATAGAGGTATTATGTAATACATGGTTATATTTGACTCAGGCTTGGAAAATAAAAGAAATGCATAGGTTTTTGGTTATCACAAACTACCCCTTCTTGAGTTACAGGGTAGTATCATATTTCACTTGCCTTGGATTTCCAAGGCAGGATTTGTTGTAAGTTGATGGACCTCGCGCTTCGCGTTCGCTTGCGAGGTCCATCTGGATGGACTATGTATAACATGACTTCCAATGTTAGCTACACCTATAAGCCAGCACTACTTACGTAAGTTCACTGTGCAAAATGACCTCCAATGTTAGCTACACCTATAAGCCAGCGCTACTTAAGTAAGTTCACTGTACAACATGACTTCCAATGTTAGCGACACCTATATTTGTAAACCAGCGCTATTTAAGTAAGTTCACTGTGCAATTAGAGTCCTTGGTCCTTATCAGATCTCAGGAGCCCTATTTTTCCTAAAGTGACCCAATTTGAGATGCAGCACTGCTTTTTTCTCCTGGTGCAAGTATATTAATCTTGATTTGAACTGGAACGAAGATAATAACACCAAACAGAGTTGTTAAGAGCTCTTGTCAATCCCGGAAATACTGCCAATCCTAGACCCGGACGTACCAGCAAACAGGCTCATCCCATCCACTCTTAACATACCTCTTGATTTATTCTGTAACTATGCGAGCCTGAATAATATTCATTCCATTCCACAACAAAATTCAGGTGCATATGAATAACTTCTGAAAAGAAAGACCTCCCTCCCACACTCCAAAAGTTTTAGAAATCGGATCACTTTGAAAATAATTAAGTTTTAACCTAGCCCGACCCAAGCTGCAACATCGCAACCCCCTTCCCTGTCCTGAAAGGGTAAATCAGTAATTGCCAGAGAGTTATTAGTTTGATAGTGTGAGCATTCATGCTAACATCCTGAAGTCCCACAAACTGTTGTTCTTAAAAAATCCCTATTGTCCATTTGGTTCAATTCAATTTTTGGACAGTCTGCCAAATGATTTTTCCTGATAAGATTGATCAGTGATGAGAAACTATTTAAAAAGTAACATCATTGACTCCACTCTCATACTCTTTAATGTTCTTTTTGCATCACATAGATTTGGGCAGAACATCAAAATAGTTCATTTTATCGGTACAGCCAAACCTTGGCGATACACGTACAACACTGTAACAGGACAGGTGTCGCCCCCAGAGGACGTCGGTTATGGTAACGGCCATCAGTTGTCATTTGTGGAGGCTTGGTGGGGTGTGTTTATGACGAGTATCAAACCACGCATCGAACAAGCACAGGTGAGACCAATGAATGAGCACTTTCTATTTGCTCATCAATTGATGGATAAGCAAATAGAAAGTGTAGTTTAGGTACCAAAAATTGCATATGGGCTGCTTTTGATTTGATTTTGTCATGCATAAACAACACCATTGCAATAATTGCACATTTTATGATATGATTGAGTCTTTTTTATGTGACGTGTTACATCAAAAGGTATAAGTTGTCAGCAAACCCAATTCAGAGTTACGGTCGTCTGAAGTTGAAAATGAGTGAAAATGGTTGAGAGGTTGATTTTTAGATATCGTATAAAGTGAGATCCTTAAAATATATATTTTCAATGAATGAAGTTGTTTTCTGAAAGAATATACTCTTAATGAAAAAATTGAGTTTGTGACCAAATCAGACTTTTGCTGAAAATGTCTGTAGGACATTAAGTACCAAGTATGACCAATTTGCTCGACAAATTCCGATGATTACCCCTAGTATATTTGGTATTGCCATCTTTGTTATATTCTCAAGATAATATATGCCGAATTTACTGGCAATCTGGCAAGTGCTATGGAGCTTTGAAATGGTTTCTTTTGGAAACCAGAAATATCCTGAGTTTTGAAATTGTCTTGATTTTCTTTTTTCTCTGAAGGTTGTTTTAAATCCATTAGTGTTGTCATTCTTTGTTTTGTCATATCTTGGTAACCGAATGTCCGTTGCCTTTTAATTTTGGTATCATGTTTAAGCTGATTACACAAGCTTTCCAGTCATACCAAGAACTCAATTTTGATTTTGGATCCAACATGTCCTTTTGATGTAACGTTTCACAAAATGTTCAGATCGTCAGTATTTCTCAGTCTCTGGTTCAAAATTGGGTTCCAAATGAAAGCTGAAATTCTAGTGCCTGACACAAGAATTAAAAATTATATGTTTGCGACATCCATGTTGGCATACGAGCCATTTTTACAGGTAAGGCAATGCTTTTTTGATTATTTTTAGATAGTGTGTACATATATAGTTACCTCATTATTACCTTTCATAGGTCCAAGTATAGGAAACTTTTGGATCCAAAACATATAATGATATAGAATTTTGAAATTTACATACAATATTTATTATTTGTCTCACGATAAGTTTTAGAATATCCAGTTGGAATCTGTCACTTATATTTTTTCTACCTATTAAAATATGGACTCAATTCAATTTAATGCCAGAGGACTAAGACTAAATAAGCATGTAGGATTAATAGCAATGAAATGATTCTATATTGTCCTTTAGTGCAAGACAGGGATGTAAGTTTGCAGGAATTTTCCTGAATTCAGGAAATTGTTCTAAAAATATCTTGTTTTTCAGAAAATTTTGTTCTATAGATATAAAAAAAAAAATAGGAATGGTGATCCTTTCCAGTACATTTTTAGACATTTTAGGAAAGTTTGACACAAGGCCGCATAAAAAAATAAAGTTGTTTCTCGTCCCCTCCCTACTCACTTTATGGTGCCAAACCACATTTTTTTTGTGCAAAAATGCTATAAAGGTGTTAAAAGTTGAGCTAAATCGTTCAAATATCAAGACCCCACTTTCCTCTTTAAAGGATTCTTTTAATTTTTGATGTTTTTAGCAACGTAACTGTCGTCAAACCAACATCTATCTATGTCACATCGAGTTTAAAGACAGCAGTCAGCATCTACCAAGAGTAAACCTGGATTGTTCAGGCTCTCCCCAACATCCCCCTCCCTCCTCACATTTTGAGAAACCTTCGGACGAGAAACAACCTATTTTTTATGTGGCCTAAGTGACTTGCATCCCTGGCAAGAATAGAAACAATCATGTAACTGCTGAATAGAAAAGCTTTTAAGAATGCAAATAAAGTAGCAAAGTTAGTATCCAGTCTCTACACCTCGCTAGCTTCAATCAGATTGAAGTAATCAATCTCTTCCGCTCAGAAGTTCTAAATTTTCTATCAACTTCTACACTCTATTTTTAAATTCCATGAGAAGAAATGAATATCATGCATGATATTAACTTTTCCCCGAATGTCAGCAATTTCTTTAAGTTTCATCATTTATTTTGCCTGTTTCCCCCAATGACAGGCATTTTTGTGCCTGTAGTGTGGTATGTTTTTTTTTATTTTTCGCATGATAAAATGTTTTCATAACCTCATTCCTTAATCAAAATTATTATACATTATGCACCTGGCAACAGGAGTATGGGGAAATGAAAAAATTAAAACTGAAAAAAAAGAGAATAATAGTTTCAAGAAAGTAAAGGACCCTAAAAAATGGGACTTTCTTGAGTAACCTTTGGCTGTCAGACAAATAAATATATTTTTGTTTGTCACTTTGGCTAGGGGCATGGCTAAAATGTTGAGATGTATTGCTGTCACAATGTCTGAAAGCTACTATTATTTCAAACAGATCAAATGAAAAAGAAAAATATGACGATAAAACATTTTAGATTCTGTTGCGAGGTGTTTAGAGATTTCTATGTTACTAGTTTGCTGCTTTATTTGTATTTTCTCCCAGGCGAGACAAGAGCTTGCATCGAGATTTACACAGTCACTCTTAATCGATTCAACTGCACCTGAACCATCTAACGAACAGACTAATAATACGACGTCCACTAGTCCATTTCACACTGACGGAAGTCAATTTACTAATGTCCACACTCCGCCAAGCACAAATTTCCCGTCCATGAATTTTTCCGGAGTGACGCAGCCATCACAACAAGCTGGAGAGGCGTCAGAATCTAAACCGTCCTCGAATATAAACTTGCAGGTATCTAATGATACGTCTGAACTGAATGTGTGTGCACCAACACATGAGCCACACCTGAATGAAGTTACTGATCATGCTGTCACCTCTTCACACATTAAATCATCTCACTCTCAACACCCTTGCCATAAAATGCAATCTACTTCTATAATAACCACTGAGTCAAATACATTCCAGCCACCAAATCAGACAACCAATTCTCAATCCCATGCTCCTTTAACAGAACCCAGTGAACCCCTGCCTCAGTTACCAAGTGGTCGACCAATCTGGTTGCGCCAGTTTTCTGACCCAAGCATCAGCTCAATACCAGATTTGCCACCACAGCTTGAGGTCATAGGTCACACCTTGTTCCCTACCAGCTCCCCCACTATATCCCCTCCCTCGCCTGAAGACCCACAATTGACATCACAACTCATATCTCACATTAGTACTTCTGTGTTTGCCACACAGCTTGATGTTGAGCTCGACGAGGAGGCATCATGGCTCGCCAAACAAACATTGACCAGATGTATATCAGAACCGTGTCTGCTTTCTGAATACAAAACAACTATTCAATCACATGTTGGATCAAACAATAACTCAAACATTGACGTTGCACAACAAGATATGATGAGACGATCACTGTCGGACGTGATCCTACATGATATACCAGTAGCAAATTCAACTGAGGCTAATCTTTCAAAATCAAAACAACAATATTTACATAGCAGTTTAACAGATCCATATTCTATAACAAAGTATAATATAACAAACCAAAGATTATTTCCAAATTCAAGTAATGTCACATGCAACAATGCTATCCAGTCACAAACGAGAATTGCAAGACGTCTATCAGACCCACACCCGCCTCCTGAACTTAACATTGTGAATGAGACTACATTTGACACATTTTCCAAAACATCACAGAAACAATCACTTCAGAGGTGTTTATCAGACCCAGGTGTGAATGCTGCACAGGTTCTGACAGAATCATCCAATGTCTATCAAACATTTATAGCGTCTAAGCAAGCTTTGCCTCTGTCTACTAACGGAGTCATAACTTCACTCGCAACTCTGCCTAATACTGAACTAAAACTTAACAAAGTAGAACCTGTAGTGAAACTAACCGATTTTAACAGCACTAATCTTGCTCTCAAATCTCCTGACACCATCAGTTTTAACCATATTTCTGCATCATCATCAATAGCACAAACTAATTTGACTTCATCCTCATCTAACATTTCACCTTTGGCATCTTCATCTGCATCTATCACTACTGCATCATCACTTAAGGTGAGATTATTCTAGGCCAACATTTCTTTGATCCAACATGCACATTTCTCCTATGAAGTAAGAGAATCATGATGGATATGTGTGTGTGTGTGTGTGTGTTGGGGGGGGGGGGGAGGATAATTGTGGGTGAACCATAAATGGCAACCCATGCTTTACAAAGCGTGAGTTTTGATATTAACATTTTGAAGTGTGGGTTTGGGAAGTCATAAGCTAAATGTGTTTTCTTGAAAAGCATGACAAATATGGAGTCAGCTCCCACATGGCTGAATAAGTTTGAGCCCAGATCATTTTTAAATACCAATTTTTGTTGTTTATTAAATGTCGTGCAAAGCCCTGTTGGAGATCGTGGTAACAATTACAGTTGGCAGGATTGAGACAAATTATGATGATGATTCTAGTATATTTTGTTTATCCCACGCTGCCTTGGTATGACTTAATAAATTCTGTTTTATCATGTGGTTGCACAAAAATCTATGTAAATTAGGGAATTTATAAAACCATAACCTGAATCAATTGGTGGTGTGTTGGTTGACAGAAAGCCGTCGTGGTGCTTTGTTTGACCGCTAGCTTTTTAAGTAACAATTAATATTGGAGAGGCTTCTAAACAAAAGAAAAGGGAAATTCAAGAATGGCGGAACTTTGGTCTAGTATGAGTTGAGTATATTATTCTCAACAGTGGTGTTTAATAAAAATAAAAAGGGTGGGTTCCAACTCCACTGCCAATTATATAATTTTGGGACTTTGTGGTAAGCTTTAGATATACCAAATCTCTGAAGGTCAACAATTCAACCAAGTTTCACCAATATGATACTGGATTTAACATGACCCTACACTAACAATGATCTAAAATCATAGGAGAATTGTACATGAGGAATTGTAGATGGTCATAGCAATCTTGACCTAGTTTAAACTCGGCTAGCGTTGTAACATCTAAGCCATCGTTATCCCTCGTTACATTTTCATCTCAGGCTTCAGCAACTAGTAGCAGCTCAATAACGGTATGCATGGGAATGGTAATAACATTGTGTTGAATTAAGCTTTATTGTTTGAAGTGTTTGATACTTTGACCCTGCACCATATGTAAGTTTGATGTATTATAGATTTTATGTGACAATTCCAAGGAATTTAAAAAGGGGAATCAGTACTCGCTGCCATTTTATCCTATGGAATGGCAGTCATCTTGGATTGTCACTCATGGAGGGTGAGTTATTGTACCTCTGGCATTTTATGGCTCTGCGTGCCACATTTCCAGAGTCTTTGCCACAGATTAGCGGGAAAATTGGCGTACTTTGATCAGAGCAAGTCGCAATACACGCGCGCGCTACGTACTTGAAACGTAGACACGGTTTGCGTGTGGAACAAAATGCACACGCTGTATAGTGGGCACGTGTGGTCTAGCGGAAATCGACAGGACTCATAAACAAGAGGTGGTGAGTTTAAGCCCCGTTTGTGCCAACGTGTTGTTAAACTGGGCAAATCACTTTATCACACTTGCCTCTTTGACCCAAGCGTTATATGGGAAGTTGCTAGGAATACTGACAATGAGAGCTTGAATAGGCAGCTGGCTGTATTCTAGTGGTATCGGAATAAATGTAAAGCGCTTTGATCAGTTCTGGAAAAGCGCTATATAAGCAGTAGCATATTTTTTTATATACGACAAGTGAAGATTTAGCGATCTGCCTGGATATCGGGCCAAACTCTGAATATATCCGGAGGTACAATAACTCTGCTCCATGAGCGACACAAAATGGTGGCATATCCCGATTCCCCTATAAAATTTCCTTGGACAATTCACAAGTACACTAAAATATAAGCCTTTTCCAATCTTGACTGATGGCTTGATCACAAATGTTTTAATTTTCTGCTTCTCCTGGGAAACTTGATGGTAGTTTCTTATGGTTTCTGTTGTTTTGTAATGATGTGAGTTGTGTGTCCTCCATCGCAGTTGATAAACTACCCTCAAGTTTCATGCAAAATCGATAATATTTGATCAACAATATGTCATCTGTGATTTTTGTGGTGCAAGGTCAAATTTTTTGAGTTGTTAATAATATGACCTTTTAGATTTGAACCATAGGTCTCTCCCCATGTGAGATGCCCACTAAGTCACAAGTAACTATTATCAGGTTTCATTTTAATTTCAAGGAGAGCAGGAGGAATATGCTTTCCTAAATTGTCTCTATTCAATATTTAGCTTGCCTAAAACAGCTTAAGGGCCCTGTCAATTCTTCGCATTTCTCTTTTTTTTTCATTTTCATCTTGTTTTTTGAAATATTACCAAAAATCGGTCAAAAAGTGTCATGTTTTGCCAAAAATGGTGGCAATGGTGTTTTTTTTTTGTACCAATTTTTGACAATATCTCACAACAAAGAAAAAAAAATCAAACATTTGAGCAATTCATTCCTAATTCAAGTAATTTGAGTAATTCATTCCTGCTTTCTAGATTCTAAAAAGAAAAATGGTTCAAAATTTTACCGAAGCAATATTTGCTTAGCTTTCCCTTAAAATTTTGGTCCCAATAACATTTTTTTTTGGGGGGAGGGGGAAATTACACATGTTTGTCCAAAAATGAACTCACCATCATGTTCAGTATGCAAATCCACTTCTAGAAATATATACCTTTATTTGGGTTTAGTAATCTGTTGCTGAGTTACAGAGCAAAAACCATTTATAAAAACGAAGGGCTGACAGGACCTTAAACCAGATATATTTTTTTTTACTTTACAAATTACATTACTCTCCTGACAAAACCTTCCTGAATGTTTCAGGAGAATAATTTATAGCTCTTCAAGAAAGAAGCCCTGATAAGAGTTGTGTTTGCAATATACAGTATGGTTTATGGTGTATTCAAAGTCTGCCGATATCCTTATATTGATGCCCATCGTCATCGCTCGATATTTCTGTGCGTCGATGAGCGATAAACAACGATGCGTGTTTGTAACAATAGGCATCACTTGATGCAGTTGAATTTAGTCAGAACTACTTCACGGCGCAACAACCCAGCCTTGACCAATATTCTGCAAATTTCAGATCGTCATTTTTCAAAATAACAATGTGGCAGAGACAAACATGTGTTTCATGTGAGCTATGTTTGAAAAATCATACTCACATTTGGTTTTGAAAGTAAACATATTTTGTAGTGATGCTCAGTATTGTCAACAAGCACATCAAAAGAACGATGGCATCAACATCATCATTGTTGTTTTGTGCTCATTGCCAATGATGTTATTCTATGAACTCTGAATCCACCATCAGTTTTTCATCCCATTACTGAGCTATCGCTGATCCATGGATTATTGGATTTTATATAACTCATCCATAGATTCTAGTCATTTGATTGGAAAGATTGTAACACATGACCATTTGTCATTTTTACTATTCAGGCATGAGAATCTTCCTGTTTAAACAGGAATTCCTGTGTTTTGTTTTGTTTTTTTGGCCAAATTTCTGTGTTTTCATGTATTTTTAGCCCGTTTTCCTGTTTTTTCACAATTTTCCTGTTTTTTCATGGAATTTCATTCTCATGCCTGACTATTACTATCATCCATTTGATAGTCTCTGCTATCACTTTAGTCTATTTGATGGTATATCAAAACGGCAGTGTACAGTAGGGACCTATTGCTTTCTGCTACATGGGTAATGGGTAAGTGCAGTAGTTTAAATGTGTTATCAAATGACTAGAATATATATAGACGAGTTATATAAAACATATATTAACTGCTTATATGTGATGTTAAAATGACCACCCGTCATTGAAAGATTGTTCCAATGGAACAATTAATCTTTCAATTTGGGATGGCATATTTTTATCATCACACGAATATAAGCAGTTAATATTTGTATACTGATGCATTGTGGGAATGAAATGGGATCACATTTCAGCAATTTTTGAGCCCTTTTCATTCCCACAATGCATCAAAATCCAATAATCAATGGATCGGCAATATAGCTTGTGTTTGAGAGCTAACCCAGTTGGTCAAAGTCCACAGGTTCAAAATCTTGATAGGTTTTCTCAAATTTTTCATTACACTTATACATTTTCTATTGTATTATATTTGCATTTGAGACTAAAATTATATTTACACTAACATTTCCGCATCTGATGCATTTAAAGTGAAATTTAGCACTAAAACTAATGTGTGTTGCTGTGATTAAAACATTGGATTTTTAATCAAAAGGTTATCTCTTTTTTAAAGATTCGTAAGTCCTCTATGGATGTTGTATGAAATTCAAACAGTTATCATTTCATAGCAAAAAGTAGGGTCATTTCTGGGATGTTCACTCTGTCGGGAAATTTCACTCTCTTAGAATTCTGAAATTCATGAAACCGTCTCAAAACTAATTTGTGCATGTAATGATGAACATTGAGGGCAGCCACAGGTCCATTTGGGTAAGATCGCCATCACCAACAAGAATACTGAAAAAAACTTGTGTATCTAGTAACATGTGTCTATGTACGAACTTACCCGAAGAGTGAATTTACCCAACTGCAATATAGCATGGATAGTTGAATTTATCCTAGGGGTAGTGAACATACCCTACCAACTTTATGAGTTTTAGAAATGGAGTGAACTTCCCCGAATTTGTCTTTTTTTCCCAACAAGTTAGGTTGTCAATATCTAATTTGAACCTATGAGGTGCTTTTTTTTTTTTTTTTCCCATCATATTGAAGAAAATTATATTTCAATGATATGATTTTTAGAAATGGAGTGAACTTCCCCGAAATGACCATGTTCATTTTGCATTAACTAACATTTACCAAGGGTCGACTTTACTATAGGCAAAGTGCTCAATTAACTGATTTTTGTGTAAGAATTGGGGGAAGTTTTTTCCCAAAGGGGAGTATGAATTCAAGATGGCCCTGCCAACTATGTTACAAAATTTATGTTATGCCTTCCAGGGAATACTTTTGTAACTACCTAAGTTGCTGAATTGTCACCTATTCGTATATTTGGTGATTTGCAAAATTTTCATGCCACAAAATTGAACAGTTTTTCATGCTTTACAGTATTAAAGGTGTAGGTTCCTATTTTAGGATGTG
>JXSR01S014887.1:4229-26007 GCA_000969725.1 Ophiothrix spiculata | reverse complement strand
ACAACAGAGACTTGGAGCAAGTCTAGTTCTATGCTGTATAGGTGTGGCTGTTTTGATGAACTAAATATCTAGCCGTCATTTTGTAACAAACTACCGGAGATGTCCAATGTTAATGATCCAATCCTCTCCACGTAAAGTCTTAACCAAGTTGCAACATATTGCTTCAGCTGTACTGACCAGCATTGACACCTTGTAACCAATAATATCGTTGATTGATGTGGCGAGATCGTGGGCAGGAATGAACAGGGGAAATATTCCGAAACTTGAGCCGTCAAGTTATTTGAAAAAGATAACAGATTTGCTTTGGTTACAATAAAACCAAAACTAATGTTGTTTTTTCTTTTCATATATGGGAGGTTTTATCTTACTTTGATCAAAGATTGCATCACTGATACACTATAACCAGTAGTGCTACACCCTTCGCTAAATATTGGTTCGGGGGAGGGGGTCAAAATTGTACAAAGATGTGTTTTCTGGACTTTAAAAGTTTGGTGTTACCAATAACATGCACATTTTGAAAGGCATCCTATTTTACAAATGTAAATCAACTAGCAAAACTATAATATTTAGCATCATGTCACATTTTCCTATTTTTAATTTGTAAAAGAAACTTACGCATTATATATTTTGTTATGTATATGACATTCTGTCAAAAATGCAAAATGTCTTACCAAGAAACACTGTTTCTCCCAACAATATCTTGTTGTTAACTGAATTCATAGCTTGTTTCATTAGAGTAAGATTTATTCGAAGGATTCTCACTGCAAAGCATATATCATTAGTTTGATGATATTTGATGCATAGGAATGACTAACACTCTCAGTTAACAACATCAATCATTGAATCATCTATACAATAAGGCCAAAAAAAAAGTTGTTTGGTTGTCCTCCACCGTCCGCACCTATTTTTCGAAACTGGAAAAAAGTTTTTATTGTTCAAAAGTATACCGCGCCTAATTTTCCCATTTCCAATTCCTTTGAGAATGTTGATCTTTTGAAAATATTTTTAAAGTTTTTGTTTTCATTTTGTTTACATTTTAATACTGTTTTTAAACTTGTGTAAAGAGATTTTTCGGTACAGTAGACTTATTTGCATCTTTATAGAGGCCATAATTTGGTGTAGCATTGACTTACATTTGAAAATAATCTGCCTGCCAGCACTTGCTCAAAAAGTTGTGGAGGACAACCAAACAATATATTTTTTGTCTAATACTGGGGAGACTGTGTCTATATGTCCTTGCATAACTCCAGAACCCTTCATCTGATCTGGATCAAACTTGGACCATGAATAACAATTGGCCTCTGGGGAGTGTCTTGGTGGAGTCAGGTCAAGGTCATCCAAAGTCAAAGGTCATTAAACCATAAAAATAATAAGAGAGATGGTATCAGGTCGCCCAAGGTCACTTTGAGTTCATCCAAGTTCATTAAGGTCATGGTCATAACTCATTAACACTTTCACCAACCTGGACCAAACCTACACCATAAATAGCTCATCCTGGTGATTTTCTTGCTGTGTTATTATTCAAGTCACTCAAGGACAAAGGTCATTTTGAGGTCAAGTCATGATCATTTCAAGGTCAGGGTCAATTGAAGACAATGTGTGCAAATTCAAGGAGTGCAGGTTTAACTCATTAATTTAATAATGATAATACAGTGGATATTTTTTATGCGACAGTATCCGCCCGAAAACGCTCATGGAGCTGACCATCACTATTACGCCATTATTAGGAAATCATCATAGCCATTTTGCCGTAAACAAGGCTTTGTCTTAAGCCAGGGCCAATGTGGTGCTAAAGCAATAAGAACTTAGATTGTAATATTCCCTAACAGCTCCCAAATGTGCTTGGGTTGAGGGAACAATCAAGATTACATGTCTTGCCCAAATATGGTAGATGCAAAGAACAGCATTTTTATATACTTAAATAGTTCTTGATAAACCTTTCTTAAAGACGGTTGAGTTAAAGACTCTTGTAAGTTAATCGTTTGATGTGATTCACACCCAATGGTTTGGACATTACAATCTTGCACCCTTCCCCACTCAAATACAAGCACTTCCCTCCCTAAGGAGGGGGAGGGGACTCACTTTTGAGTTACGCACCATGTGCCACCAAAAAGAAACAGCTTTTTGTTTCCCACTCTCACCGAAAGACCCCCTATTTTTACAAGCTGTCACTCAATTAACCCCTCTTTAAAAAAACATTATCAGTTTGTCACTAAAAGAACCCGACACACTATGTCACTCAAAGAACAATCTTTTTATAAATTTAATGCAATTTTTGAAAATGTTGGCAAATGTATTGAAATTTTGCACATTTTGTAGTAATTTTGACCCTACTTTTTATACACTTCGCCCCAACCCCCCCCCCTTTTTTTTGCACTTTGTCACTGAAAGACCCCCCTTTTTTACCCTATTTTTTCACCAAAGACCCCTACTTCCAAGGTGCATGGTGGCATTGGTACATCACTTTCATGTATGAGTGCCCCTTAGATTAAGCCTTTAATGGTTCGAAATGTCTCTCACCAGGATATGAAAGAAACTGCTTGTTTATGAAAATTAACTTTCATTATATCATTACTACTATTCTTGTAAAAAGGCGTGTCTACAGGTTCATAGTGATTTCAGTTTGATGCAAACGTCCATTTTGTGCAAGTGTATCCACTGGATGCGCTTGCACATTGCTCTTTCGCAACATGGCTGGACACATTTTCTCCGGTATTTCGGTGCTTTATTTCTGCTTAATTATTATGAGGACAAGACATTGTGTGATACATGATGAATATGTATTTGGACGTCTAACTTGTAAAATGTACGATGGAAGCAAGCTTGATTGCCCACACAGAAATCTGGTGGATATTTTACTTTTACTTTTGGATAAAAACTTGATGATCGAGTTAGATTATGAGTTAAAATCAACTGAAAATGATATACGGCTCGTCATTTAGAAATTTGTAAGTACAACTTTATAAAGCATCAATTTGATGCATCGAAGCTAATTAATCTACACACTTGCACGTTGCTTTCTCTCAAGATGGCCGGACACATTTCCTCCAGTATTTTGGCGCTTTATATCTGTTTTATTATTGCGCTGACAACAAATCCTGCACCTCATGATGAATACCCTATTGGAAGTCTTGCTTGTAAAATGTACGATGGAAGCAAGCTTGATTGCTCACGCAGAGGTCTGGTGGATATTCCACCTCTGGATAACAATGGGGTGGTAGAATTGGATTTGAGTTATAACCAGCTGGTGGAATTACAGGGCTCGCCATTTGGAAATTTGTCAGTAATGATTAAGCTATGCCTTAAAAACAATGAGATACTTAACTTGCACCCCACAGCATTTAAAAGACTTGCCTCCTTAGATGAACTAGTCCTGTCTGACAATTTCATATATGAATTACCAGTTGGTATTTTCAATGATTTACAAAATCTACGTAGTCTTGATTTGCTTGATAACCCATTGGGGTACATACCCAGTCAGGTATTTACAGCTTTACATTCTCTTGTAGGATTCTGCACAACCTATTGCGGTGATTTTGTCGGCTTGTTGTTGTTGTTTTTTGGTGTGGTTGGTCTTGTGGAGTTTTTTTTTGGTTTTTTTTCTTCTTCTGTTTTATCGGCTGCTTTGTTGCCACTTCTTGGTGTTGTGACGTTGTTTTGTTTGTTTTGTTTTTCATCATCATTCGGCTGTTGTTGTTCCGCGGATGCTTCTTTTTTTCCACTTTTTTCTTTTTTCCCCTTCGTGGCGCTTTTTTTTGCTTTTTTAGCTTTTTTGTGATTGGTGTCCTCACTACTACTGCTTCTTGTTCTTGCTTCTTTTTTTCTTCTTCTTGCTATTCTTGATAGTGCAACTTTTCAAGGCTTAGTTCATGTCAGTGAATCTCTAACATCATTATACTTGGTAGGTGTACTATTAAGTAAAATAGAGAATGATGCATTCATATGGATGCCCAATCTAATTGAGTTAACTATAGGTTTTTGTGAGCTAAGCAATTTGGAGAAGCTTGCTTTTCATGGACTTAGTTCTTTAACTGTTTTAGACTTAGGTGACAATGCACTTACTAGAGTCCCAAAAGATGCTTTCAGTCCATTGAAATCACTGAGACATCTTGATTTGAGTTCAAACAAGATTTCTGTCATTGAGGAGGATGCATTCACATCAGTTACAAATTTGACCCATTTAAATATGGCATATATTTCGCTCTCAGGAGCCGTGTATATCAAATGGCTTGAATCACTACAAAACCTGGAGCATTTGAACATTAATTTATATGGTCCTGTTACTGCACAAATTACATTCAATAATCAACAATATACACTCTTTTCAATTCATAATCTAGAATTAAGAAATTTGAACTTAAACACAATGAAAAGATCATTATGTTCTTTTTTTCCAAGAGTTACAGATCTCATCTTGTCTGATGTACTCATATACAACTTCCCAGATAGTTTAGCACTTCATGACTGTGGCGTATTGAATAGTCTTGATTTATCAGGTTCTCTCGAGGCAAGCAAACAATATTCTTTGAAGTATAAAAACATTAGCATACCCAGTCTGGTAACACTTGTGTTTGCAAAAAATGAACTTGAATCAATCAGCCAAATATTATTTATACAAGCACCGAATTTAACATCACTGAATCTGAGTGAAAACAACATTAGAGCTATCAACATCTCTATGAAGAGTGTGTTCAGAAAACTGTCTTATTTTTACATTGATGGAAATGGTCTCAAATCTTTGTATGGACTTGAAGATTTGACCTTTTTGAAACATCTTAATGCTGCAAGAAATCAGCTCACAGAAGTTCCTCTCTGGCTGCTATCATCAGATGTACCTGGTCTTGTTTTGCTAGATCTGAGCAACAATCCTTTCATCTGCACTTGTGATAAGGAAGGTTTTACAAACAATGAATTCAGAAAATGGATTTTATCCAACACAGACACATGGCTAAAACCAGGCGATTATGTTTGTACATCCCCTGACAATTATCAAGGAATGAGTGTCACTCAAGTAGAACTAGACTGTAGTTCACACACTGCATTTTATGTTAAAGTTAGCATTCCGTTCATAATTCTGTTCCTGGTGATGATCATGTTACTCATCCGATATCGGTGGTTCATCAAATACAAATTGTTCTTGCTCTACAGGCATTATGTACCATTTCCTGATGTTGATGAGGAATTTGAAATGCTTCAGCTACAGTACAATGCCTATGTTGCCTACAATGAAAGGTCTGAGGATGAAAACTGGGTGGAGGATGTTCTGCTACCCACATTAGAGGGAGGTCCTGAACCACTTAAGCTGTGCATCAAAACTAGAGACTTTGATCCAGGACGTCTAGAGTTAGACAACATATCGGATCACATCCAATTGAGTCACAAGACTATATTAATTTTGTCTCCAAACTTTGTAGCAAATAATTGGTGCCGACATGAAATGGAGATGGCCCAAATGAGGCTCCTGGAAGAAGATCTGGACGTCCTGGTTTTGATTTCATTGCGTGATATCCCAGAAAACAAGATGCCGTTGCTGCTCCGTAAGATTCTTTGCAAGAAGGAGTTACTAATTTGGCCTGCGGATAGAGCCGGACAGAAAGTGTTTTGGGAGAGATTGAGAGAGGAACTCAAAGCACCTTCAAAAGTTGATCACCGTCATTGTCTGTAGACACTTAAGACGGTACAGAACATGACAGGGACAGGGGGAGGGTGAATTGACACCAGCTGATGTGAACCAGGGAGAGGACACTTAACTTTAAAAATGGTAGGTTTGTGAAGTACAAAGATCTAGACTGAGGGGCTACTGAACTGATATTTCTGTTTTTTACCTGTAGTATTTGCTTTCATGCTTTAGGACTACATGTATACAATCATTAGGCCTATATATTGTTTTATATTTTCACCACATCAAGTTGGCTTACTTTGGTTTTTTCATTTACAATAACGATCTAGACTCCCCGAATTACGATCTAGGTAACCCTCTCCCCTGTATCAGATTTGATTCTTGACATGTTTTGTACCTTGTCCATTGGACCAATCTTAGGGTTAGGTTTAGGAGCTATCTTATATACAATTGCTTATTATTTTACTAGGCCAAAATAATATTTTGTCTCAAAGCTCTCCTACTCTTGAAAATTTAATGCGAAATGCAATTTTTTTAAAGATTTTTTTTCTTGTGTGACAGAAGTTCTGAGTACTATTCTATAAGAGTTTCATATATTCCCCCTCATATATTTACATGATGGTCTTTTCAGAATTAAAAATCAAGAATAAAGACCAAATAAATTAAATTGACCATTGTTAAGTTTCGTAGTTACCAACTTATTGGTTTCTTCCGATTTTTTTCTTTCTTCTTCTTTCTTACCCTGCCGAAGACTTCGGCAGGGTATTGTTTTTGACGTGTTTCTTTCTTCCATTTGTGATGAAACCACAAATGGTCTGTGTTGCCCCGTTTCTTTCTCTCTTTACCCTGCCGATGACTTCGGCAGGGTTTTGTTTTTGACAAGTTTCTTTCTTTCTTTCTTCTTTCTGGCAACACTTTGATGTCTTATATCTCCAGCATACAATGACCGATTTTGATATAAAATTGGATGGATTGAGCATGATACAAAAAGATATTGGTCGAGCTATGAGTTTTATGAAATATCGTGCGTGACGCGCAGCGTCGAGCTCGATATTTCTTAAACTCATAGTGAGACCAATATCTTTGAGTATCATGCGAAAAAATCCATCCAATTTTATCATTATTATGTTCAAAAACTGATATTTTGTATGCTGTCCGATATCCCTGACCGATTTTTTTTGGAAATCGGACAGCTCAGAACATAATAATGACCATTATTATGTTTTGAGAATCTGTCATCCTATTCTTTGCTGTATAACAAATATGTTGGAAACCAATTATTTTGGGTATCTGAAAACCTCAAGTGGAATCGGTCACCGATTTCCCTGGCACTTGGACACCTCTGCATCACATTATGTTGTCACTCCATACATTGCTTTTTGGGTTTCAAATTTTTGAGTTCAAAATTTTCGAGTTTCAAAATTATTGAGTCTAAAATTTTTGAGTTTCAAATTTTCGAGTTCAATATTTTCTAGTTTCAAATTTTTGAGTTCAAAATTTATAAGTCTAAAATTTTCGAGTTTCAAATTTTTTGAGTTTCAAATATTCGAGTTAAGTTTTCGAGTTCAAAATTTTTGAGTTTCAAATTTTTGAGTTCAAAATTTTAAAGCTCAAAACTTTCGAGTTCAAAATTTTTGAGTTTCAAATTTTTGAGTTTCAAAATTTTTGAGTTTAAAATTTTTGAGTTCAAAATGTTTGAGTCTAAAATTTTTGAGTTTCAAATATTCGAGTTCAAAATTTTTGAGTTTCAAATTTTTGAGTTCAAAATTTTAAAGCTCAAAACTTTCGAGTTCAAAACTTTCGAGTTCAAAATTTTTTGGTTTCAAAATTTTTGAGTTCAAAATTTTTGAGTCTAAAATTTTTGAGTTTCAAATTTTCGAGTTCAAAATTTTTGAGTTTCAAATATTCGAGTTCAAAATTTTTGAGTTTCAAATTTTTGTGTTCAAAATTTTCGAGCTCAAAATTTTCAAGTTCAACATTTTCAAGTTCAACATTTTTTGAGTTCAAAACTTTCGAGTATCAAATTTTTGAGTTTCAAATTTTAAAGTTCAAAATTTTAAAGTTGAAAATTGATATTTTTGGTTCAGATTCTCAAAACATAATAATGATAAAATTGGATGGATTCTTTCGCATGATACACAGATATATTGGTCTCGCTATGAGTTTGAAAAAATTTTGCGAGGCATAATCATAGATCGACCAATATCTCTGTGTATCATACTCAATTCATCCAATTTTATATCAAACTTGGGTGAAAGGACCAGGGCCACCTCCCATTCATGTCACCTGACCCCTGACCCCTCAAAGGTCACGTAGGGGTCACGGGGTCAAAAACTTGATTTTCATGAAAAAAGTTTCAACTCAATCAAGTTACATAGTATGGTCCTGAAATTTGGGGACATGAATCGTCTTGACATTGTCCACAAAAGTTATCAGATGAAAAAAATATCTGGGGTCATATGGGGTCACAGAATAAAAAAGGTCAAATTTTCAACTTTGTCCGATTTCGACGTTTCAGTTGTCAAATTGTTCGTCTTGGACCAACGATCAAAAGTGTCTATGGTGACCCCATTGCCGGACCCTTCCTTGGGAGTCAGAAGTCAAAAGAAAGGTCAAATTTTCAATTTTGTCCGATTTCGATGTTTGAGGTGTCAAATTATTTGTCTTGGACCAACGATCAAATGTGTCCATGGTGACCCCATCGTCCGACCCTTCCTTGGAGGTCAAAAGAAAGGTCAATGGAGAGGTCAAATTTTCAACTTTGTCCGATTTCGACGGTTGAGGTGTCAAATTGTTTGTCTTGAACCAACGATCAAAAGTGTCCATGGTGACCCCATCGCCCGACCCTTCCATGGGGGTCAAAGGTCTAAAGAAAGGTCAAATTTTCAACTTTGTCCGATTTTAACGTTTGAGATGTCAAATTGTTTGTCTTGGTCCAACGATCAAATGACAAAAGTGTCCACGGTTACCCCATCGCCGGACTCTTCCTTGGGGTCAAAGGTCAAATTTTCAACTTTGTCCGATTTTGACGTTTGAGATGTCAAATTGTTCGTCTTGGACCGATGATCAAAAGTGTCCATGGTGACCCCATCGCCCGACCCTTCCATGGGGGTCAAAGGTCAAAAGAAAGGTAAAATTTTCAACTTTCCAATTTCGACGTTTGAGATGTCAAACTGTTTGTATTGGTCCAATGATCATAAGTGTCCATGGTGATCCCATCGCCTGACCCTTCCTTGGGGGTCAAAGGTCAAAAGAAAGGTAAAATTTTCAACTTTGTCCGATTTCGACGTTTGAGATGTCAAATTGTTTGTCTTGGTCCAACGATCAAAAGTGTCCACAGTGACCCCATCGCCCGACCCTTCCTTAGGGTTCAAAGGTCAAAAGAAAGGTCAAATTTTCAACTTTATTCGATTTCAAAGATTATGGTGTCAAATTGTTTGTCTTGGAACAGCGATCAAAAGTGTCCATGGTGACCCCGTCACTTGACCTTTCCTTGGGGGTTAAAGGTCAAAAGAAAGGTCAAATTTTCAATTTTGAAGATTAAGGTGTCAAATTGTTCGTCTTGGACCAGCGATCAAAACCGTCAATGGTGACCCCATCGTACGCCCTTTCCCTGGGGTCAAAGGTCAAATTTTCAACTTTGACCAATTTTGGTGTTTGAGGTGTCAAAATGTTTGTCTCGGACCAACTATCAAAAAATGTCCATGTTCACCCCATCGCCCAACCCTTCCTTGGGGGTCAAAGGTCAAAAGAAAGGTCAATGGAAAGGTCAAATTTTCAACTTTGTTTGATTTTAATCATGGGCGTCATTTCAGGGGGGGACAGGGGGACACGTCCCCCCACGTTTTGAAGGGTGGGGGACACAATATCAAATGTCCCCCCACGGTTTTGAACTCGATACTTATTACAGACGATTTATTTGCAAATTTCTTCACATTATCCACAAAAATATGCCATTAGAATGCAAAAATGCTAGGGCTTCAGGGGGCTTCGCCTCCTAACCCCCACCAAACTTAATACAAACAATTTATTTCCAAATTTCTACAAAAATATGTGTTAGGAACACCCTTAGAATGCAAAAAACGCTAGGGATTCAGGGGTCTTTGCCCCCTGACCCCCACAAACTTAATACAAACGATTTATTTCCAAATTTCTACAAAAATGTGTGTTAGGAACACCCTTAGAATGCAAAAAACGCCAGGGCTTCAGGGGCCTTCGCCCCCCTGACCCCACCAAACTTAATACAAATGATTTATTTCCAAATTTCTTCACATTACCCACAAAAATACGTGTTTGGAACACCCTTACAATGCAAAAAAGCTTATATTAGCCCTTACCAAGGTACTCTGCCCACCGTAGACACTCGCCTGCCCCCTGGCATAGGCGGCGGAATCGGGGGTGGGGGTGGTGACGTGTCCCTCTAAATTTCACGAGGGGAACGAACCCCCTAAAAAAGAAAGAAATGGACAGGAAATTGAAAATTTTCCCTCTGTATTGATATTTAAATGTGAAAAATCAAAAAATGTGCGCGCTTTGCGCGAATTTTCAGATATATGTCAAATTTCAGTAAAAAATTGCAATTTTTCGCAAATTTCAAGATTTTTTAAACAATTTGTAGCTTAAATGATCTGATTTGACAGATTTTTTTCGCACTACGCGCGCATTACAACAAAAATCACAATTTCCTCCGACCATTTTTGCTCAAAAAATTTCCTGGACCCCCCCACACTACAAAATGAAATGATGCCCATGATTTCAATGTTTAAGGTGTCATATTGTTTGTCTTGAACCAGCGGTCAAAAGTGTCAATGCTGACCCCATAGCTCGACTTTTCTCTTGGGGTCAAAAGAAAGGTCAAATTGTCAAATCACCTCCAAGGAAAAAACAGAGGCAGGGTCCGTGTCACTGCAGTGACACAGTCCTATCTAGTTCAACTCAAATGAATCGGATTTTGACCAAACTTGGTCACAAGTACCTATGGGTGAATGGCTACAAATGGGTCACAGGGGTCAAAAAAGGTCAAATCTAAGAATTGTTTTAACTCCAACAGGATTGGTTCGATTTCGACAAACTTGAGTACAAGCACCCTTGTATAAATGGCTACAAAAGTAATGATATTTCGTGACCTCAAATTTGACCCAGGGGTCACAGGGGTCAAATGAAGAAAGTCAAATTTATCCGATTTCAACGTTTAAGGTGTCAAATTGTTTGTCTTGGACCAACAATCAAAAGTGTCTATGGTGACCCAATCGTCCGACCCTTCCTTTGGGGTCAAAGGTCAAAAGAAAGGTCAATGGAAAGATCAAATTTTCAACTTTGTCCGATTTCAACGTTTAAGGTGTCAAATTGTTGGTCTTGGACTAGCGATCAAAAGTGTCAATGGTCACCTTGTTGTCCGACCTTACCCTGGGCGTCAAAGGTTAAAAGAAAGGTCAAATTTTCAACTTCGTCCAATATCAATGTTTAAGGTGTCAAATTATTCGTCTTGGACCAACGATCAAAAGTGTCAATGGTGACCCCGTTGTCGGACCTTTTCCTGGGGCTCAAAGGTCAAAAGAAAGGTCAAATTCTCAACTTTGTCTCTTTTCAATGGTTAAGGTGTCAAATTATTTGTCTTGGACCAACGATTAAAATTGTCAATGGTGACCCCATTATATTGTCAGACCTTTCCCTGGTGGCTAAAGGTCAAAAGAAAGATCAAGTTGTCATTGTGGCCCCGACATCCGACCTTTTCTTAGGGGCAAAAGTCAAGAGCAAGATCAAATTTTCAACTTATAAGGTAATCTGAGGGTCATCTCAAGGTGACCATTAGTTGACCTACAACAGACCAAAAGATCTCAACCACGTAACTTCCCTCGTGCCCTTAACTTGCGTCTAGTTTTAATTTGTTTTTTCACAGTGTCGGTGAGAAAAAATAAAAAAAAGGTTAAAAATTCTTTTTTTTTTCTGATTTCAGGAGCTTTGAGACAAACTATTAATATATTTGGCCTTACTTGTTTTGATTCTTTTATGTCTCTCTTTGATTTAAACAATTTTTCACAAGCTTTCATACCATATGTAGTTTGTACATGAGAGACCATCAGTTGTCAGTTCATTTTATTTCAGATATCTCAAAAAAGTATTGATTGCAAACCTGAAGGAATTAAAACTTCTAAGATCACTGATCACTGTAGTAAACTTTTGTAAATATAAGAGTATAGTTTGTATTGGGGTGTTATTCAAAACTACTGATTTTTAAAAACCCTTTTTGATGACATCATAAGAAACATATTGTTTCAAGTTCTGTATATAGATGAATATTTTAGAGGGTTCAATGTCAGCCAAATTTGAAAGATATTACGTGATCATTCAATATGAACCTCCAGTAAAGTTAGCCTTTTTTATTTTGAAATACACCGCAAAAGGTCGTATTCTGACAAAATTAAGTTCTATGCATATTTGAAATGCTCATGCTATTCTTAAAATATACCAGCTATCATTTTAAAGCAATACTATAAAGTGATAAAATGAAGCGTCCCCTGTCGTCCCTGATTTTTGATTTTTTAACTTATTGGATTGTTTTTTGATAGATATTAATAACCTCCAAATATTTGGCTTAAATATGCTTACCTTTTCTGTAATGGTCATTTATTGAATCAAATTTGGGATCCTGAATTTAATGCTACGTGTATTAGTATACGAGTGCATGTGCTTTTTACCTATTTTTCTGTGTCAAAACAAGTTTTTGACAAAATACACTTGAAAACGCTTTTGGACAGTCACATTCTTTCATCTGATGCTGTTTTTACTCAAAACCATTTCTCATCAAAATCTTACAGCATTGCTTTAAGTCCAAGATATTTGAAAAGTAACATTTTCTAGACACATTAAATTGGAAATTGGCATAAAGCAACTTCAAAGCAAGATTTGTCAGTTTTCGGTATTCTGACATGCTATTTAGTTCTTTTTGAATCCCATTAAAACAAAATGGACCAGGGGTTGACTTTACTGGAGGTTTATGGTGGAAGGTCACATATTTTCCTCTGTTTAAACATCTTCCCATTAACATCCTTGTATAAAGATCATTTTGACATGTTTTTTTACTTTCACGTTTGTGAAAGTGGGGAAAAAACCTCTGATGTAAATATTTGCCTCTTCAAAGTAGATTATTAAGAAAGATCAATCATGTGTGAAAACTATATAAAGGCATAAATGCAGAACTTCATGAAAAATCTATATCAGATTTTTTTTGGATTTATAAGGTTTTGCATTTTTTTTCATAAAAACTGTAAAATAAGTGCCAAAAATTGCTTCAAATGATAAAAAAAAATCAATTTTTTGGTTTATCTAAACCAATGTTTTTAAATTAAGAAATTGAATCAAAAAATTAGAAACAATTCCCTAAAACCATTTATTTAGATGACTGAAAAATGGTGATAAATATTTTGGCAAGTTTCTCTTATGCAAAAGGTTTTTTAATTAAAAAATCTCATAAATAGATTCCCTGTGAAAATATATACTTTTATACATTTCACTATATTGATTTTCAAGTATGATAAAACCAATTTTTCAAAAATGGAATAGTATAGGGCTTGTTTAGCAAAAATTAATATATCAAAAACAAAGAAACAAAAGAGAAAAAATATTACAGAAAATACAAAAGAAGAAGTTTTTGTTACCCCTTTATTGTCCTAAACAATAGGGAAATATTTAAAAACTATGTAAAGTCTATTCTACAGACTAAAATATGTAAAGTCTATTCTACAAATACCAGATATTTGTATTACCCATATATTGTGAACAAGCACAGGGTAACTTTGACCTCAATCTAGTCTCTTTAAGGCATATGTAGCAGCTATTTTGTGATTTTTACTTCATGACTACCTTTTAAGGGCCATAATTCCACTTGTGGATGTTTGATAATGTACATTGGGCATCTTTTTACACTATAATCTCTATGGATAAGGTATAAGCCAACATGTGCAGCTCATTTGGGTGGGATGCCTAGAAAGGGTATGGGGACATGCTGCAAATTCGGGTAGCAAAATCAGGTGTTTCAATCGGTCCATTTTCTTTGCAAAATGTGGTATTTTGAGGGGTCGTCTTTTCAAAATTTTCCAAACTGCGCAAATTAGAGCATTTCTTCACAAAACAATAGAAAAATTGTGCCAAAATAGCGCAAGTTGGGGCAAAAACATGCAATTTTTTGATTAAATTTGACTCAAAATTTGGGAATTTGGTAAATGGATGAGTCCGTCTTTCTTGAAAATTGGATTTGAATTGGTGATATTTCAAGTCTCGCAAAGACATGTCCCTAAACAAACCAAATCTGAGTAATCCCCCCTCCCCTCCCGGGGTTTGATGATCACATATTTTATGGAAAGATGCCCATACATTTATTTGCCATTTTCAAAAAAGTGACCAAAGTATAGCAAAATTCTGTTCTTTTATTAAAAAATATTTTGTATCATGCTTGTAAATAGTAACTATGATGCATAGGCCTATATTTATTCAGAGTAGTTGGTGATCTCTACACAGACATTTTGGTCCATATATGCACAAAGGTTGAACATTATACCTAGTCTAAATGAAATATGTCCTCACCAGAAACACAATATCCAGTGTAGTAGTGTTTGCATAATTTTATTTCTTTATAAAAGTGGCATTCCTAACCTACAATTGCATCAATTGGTATTAATAAATGTCTCTTATTTTCCTTTTAAAGTTGCATCCCAAAACCTAAATTTTATGGTTATTTGAAGGGTAAATGTGATTGAATGTCAATTGTTACTATAGCAAACCCCATTTAGACCATGCCCAGAGGAGGGTGGCCGTGGCAAAAAGAACTTGTTGCTATACGGTAATCGTAGCTGACCCCCGGCTAATCACATCCTGCTGCTTCTGGCGTAAAAGCTGTTAGAAAGTTCATGGAAAAATACAACTTCCGGTGTGGTCACTAAAATCATATTTTGTATTGGTAAAAAGTACAATAAAATCTATAAACATTGGGGTTCACTCGTGAACTCCAGCGGACTTGGAATGACATAATTATGGTTATTACTATATGAATACTTTTGTAATTTTTTGAGGAAAGGTAAAATATGATTTTTGTAATATTTTCTTCAATATGAGACACAATTCTTAGAAACACACGTAAAACGTATCCTAAATTTGTGTTTAGAAATCCCTAGTCTGTAAACCTAGTAAATCATAGCCGCTGCCTCCTGCGATATGACCAGGACTAACGCTAAACCTACTTTATGCATGTGGACCATATGGTCTTTCTACACTTGGAATATCCAAGTTTGTATTAGCTGCTGCTATTTGGGCATAAAATATGATAAATCGGTTTGGTAATTGTGATGGCTCACCCCAGAGGGACTTTGCAGATGATATCAATTTTGATTTTAACATTTCATCTGATACAGCATTCTATAAGCTTTAAAATGACACCTTACTTGTAGAAATTAATCAAGGCGATCAAATTGTACAAAATCTACTGGAAATTCTTACCATTTTCTTTATTTTTTGATGCCTATTTTCACAGATTTTTGAAAGAGTTCTGTTGCAAAGTCCATCTTTTCAGGGTGAGCCATCACAATTAGGTACCAAATTTGTATAATTCATGCATAAATTTAACAAATTTGTTTATCAGGTCAAATAGGTTCGTATGCACAAAACAAGACTTAAGTTAGTCCAAACTACGTGAAATTTGACATTTTGAAAAATATAACATTTTGAGAGAAATCTAGTGATAATTTATGTTCTTAATCTGAAACATTTATTTGATTCATTCGTTTATTTTAGAAAGTTACAATTATTTAAAAAAAAAAATGGTTTAGTCCAGGAATAATCTGATTAGTCCATGACTAAACCAATTTTTGTTCTTTTTGAAAAAAAAAATGCCAATGTTCCAAAACAGATGCATGGTCAAATTACTGAAAATTCAGCATGGATATTCAAGCATAAATTAGCACAGATTCGAAAAAAAGTGCTATCTTTAAGGAATCAAATTTCACTTAGTCCAGGACCAATTAATAACTTTAGTCCTGTTTTTTGCATACAAACCATATTGGGAACTGTATGCTTTAGCTTAATTACATTTGTGACCTGCTCTCACGAAACCTGGACAAAGTTGAGAAAACTTATTTTTCTGATTTGTCCATATTGAAAATACTGACATTACAAGCTTTGAAATGATATATCACTTGTTGGCATTGCTCAATATTTCATCCATGAAAAGTCAATATTTCCTATGAAATTCCTTTGTTTTCTATTGATTTTGGGTAAGTGTATAAGACTGTAACTCGATAAGTATTCTAGCGACTTTGTCCGGGTTTCATGGGAGCAGGTCACATTTGATGATTGATTTGGCCCAATGCCAAAGTTGTGCAAGTTGGATGTAAAATATGCTAATGTTAATTAAATTTATTAATCAGATTTAGAAGTCAAAGTACCTAATTAGCACAAAGAATAAATCCAGCTTCATGATATCAAATTATTGGGTGACTTTTCGAATGCAGACCTGCCAACCTGTAAATCCTAGTATGTGAGTCAACAAAGTTTGGAATGAGGGACATCTCAATGACATGAATAGCAAAACACAGTAAAGCAAAATGACAAAATGAGGGGCATCTCAGATGTCAGGACATTTTTATTATCAGAATGAGGGGTTGTCTCTCAAAATGTGGACAGTTGGTAGGTCTGCTAAGGATGAGTCTATATGACTGAAGTTGTGCTTGAGACAGTTTGTGCTCAAGCGTACATTGTGTGTTCAAAAGTTTGTTATCTGCAAGTGATTTGTAATAATTATATTATTAAATATGCTAATAAAGTACCTAATTTGCATAATTTATTGTAACTATTTGACTAATTGTTGTTTGTCAAGAGCTTATCCTAGGAACAAATGCCTTTCCAGCATGACATTTAAAAGATAGGAACTCATCAATACACTACCCAACCCTACACTGCCCTATCCACTACCATGCATCTTCCCTATCCTATCCTACAATACACTATACTACCCTAACTAACAATATCCAACTTTAGCCTATAGCCTACCCTATAATAACCTACCTTAACCTACACTACCCTACCCTTCAATACCCTAAACCCAGGGATTCTCAGCTAGCCTTGTTAAAGGAGCTTGGTCAGATTTTTCAAAATTAAGTTTTCAATGTAATTTGCAAGATGACAACTCAAAATATATTAGTTTCAAATTTCAGCTTAATTGGTCAAACTGTTTTAATTTTATGGGCAATTTTATAATTCAGATTCGCCTATACGTTACTGTGTAAAATTAATTATGGTTACCATAATTAGACACATTTTCATGTATATCTCCAAAACGAAACATATTTAAGTCGTGAAATTTCACATGTGTTATGAGAAAAAGATGAGTAACATTTTGTTACCAAAATCTCAAAAAGTTTGAAAAAAAGTTGAGGCAATCGGACCATGCTCCTTTAAGTACTAATTGGCGCTTTGACACTCTCTAAAAACAGAGAAATACATTGAAAAATAGGCAAGTTTGGCGTGTTCCCCTACAATTTTCTTATTTATGTGGCACATTGTAAGGATTAGTTGAGAACCCCTGACCTAACCTACTCTACATAACCTAGCCAAGTATACCCTTGCCTACCATACCCTAATTACCTATACTGTACTCTTTAGTACCCTACCTACCCTATCCTACCCCACAATACCTATCCTACTCTACCTATCCTACCCTACCCTTGTACACCCTACCCTTCAGTATCCTACCTTACCTAACTCTGTCCTACCCTACCATACCCTACCCTTACCTACCCTATCCTTCTTTTAGTACCCTACCTACCTACCCTTTTCATCCCTGCTCTACCCTACCCTATCATTTACTACCCTATCCATCACTATCCTACTCTAAATAGTCTACACTATCTTACTCTAACCTACCATATCCTCACCTTCTCTACCCTTTAGTACCTTACCTGACCCTAACCTACCAAACCCTATCCTACCAAACTTATCATACCCTACCTATCCTACCCTACCGTACCCTACCCTTATGTACCCAACCCTTCAGTACCCTATCTTACCCTATCTGCTTTATCCTATCCTATCCTATTCTATCCTATCCTACCCTATCCTTCTCTCACTGTCTTACACTACCTACCCTAACCTATTCTATTCTATCCTTTCTGCCCCTATAACCTACTTTATCTTATCCTAACCTATCCTAACCTAACCTACACTACCTTACCCTTTAATACCCTAACCTACTCTACATAATCTAGCCTAGTGTACCCTACCTACCATATCCTTACCTACTGTTTCCTTCAGTACTCTACCTTACCCTATGTACCAAATCATATACGACCCTACTCATACCCTAGCTATTCTTCTCTACCCTATCCTACCCTTATACACCTTATCCTTTAGTATCATACTTTACCCAACCTTGTCCTATCCCATTCTACCCTACCCTATCCTATACTTCTCTTACTACCCTACCAATCTACCCTTTTCATCCCTGCCCTACCCTACCCTACCATTACCTACCCTATCCATCATTATCCTACTCTACCTATCCTACCCTATCTTATCCTGACCTACCATACCCTCATCTACCCTACCCTTCAGTACCCTACCTTACCTTACCCTACCTATCCTATCCTACCCTACCTTATTATACCCTATCTATCCTACCCTACCCTTAAGTACCCTACCTTACCCTATCCTACTCTTACCTACCCTATCCTTCTCTTACTGTCTTACATTACTTGTCCTATCCTTGCCATCCCTGCCCTACCTTACTGAACCCTATAGCTACCATTACCTACCCTTAATTCCCTACCTTTCAGTGCCCTACCCTACTCTACCTAGCCTACCATACCTTACCATCTACTATATTCTTACCTAGCCTACCCTTCAGTACCCTACCTTACCCACCCTTCCCTACCCTATCCAACCCTTCCCTACCTACCTTATCCAAACATATCCTATTTTATCATCCCTACCTTACCTTGACCTATCCACTAGCTATATCCAAATATAATCTCTCTTCCCAATCAGGTCCCGGGTTCGAGTCCCGCTCCCGTCGTTTTATGTGCATTTAGTTTTCAGTCCATGCTCGCTTCTGCAGCTTTTTCTCCGGGTGCTCCGGTCTTCCTCCTGCAATCAAAACTGAATTTAAAAAAACATCTTGGAGCCCTGTTAAAGATAAGTTTCTTTCAGCTTACTTGGTACCAAGTAGGGTTTCCTTGGCGAAAGCCTAAACAAGGTGATTTTTTTTTACTCTCCCTTTTTCACCCCTATCCTATCCACTACTCATCCCTTACATACCCACTATCCATCCCTAAACGAAAACCAACTATCCGCTACCAACACCACCTATACTAAAACTGCTATTACTACACCTAATGAATATTTATAAATGGGACATTCTTTTTTGGTCAAATAGCGGAGACGTGTAAAAAGTGATTTTGACTACTTTCCCGTGTTCGTGTTAACACTCCAGTAGGGGTGCTCGGGTCTGCGTTTACGCGTTGTGCCTGTGTGTTTTACACAAACTCAAGGAAAGTAGTAAAAACTTCCGCATGGTACTACCGCAAAATATTGAATTTACTGAATTTTAAGACTTCTTCCATCGATATTGGATGATCGAAACTTCCTCCCTCAACGTCTCGATCATCCAAAGCACTTAAATGTCGAGCTATGGCAAACCACCTAGTATATGGCCTACCTCAGCAGTATTTTAATGCCCATATATGTGATGACTCACCCTGAAAAGGGGGACATTTTTCAAGAAAATGATGAAAATAGGCAGCAAAAAATAATAAGAGTTTCCAGATTTTCTGTTGTAAAATCTGATCGCCTTGATCAATTTCAACAAGTAAGGTGTCATTTTAAAGCTTAGAAAATGCTGTAACAGATTAAATGATAAAATCAAAATTGATATCATATGCAAAGTCCCCCCCTTTCTGGTTGAGCCATCACATATATCCCCGTCTATGGGGCAAGCTACACGAAGGTTGGTAAAATTCATTTACATTGATGTACATTCTAGGAGTAGAGATTGTATCTACAAGATGACGCGTCACCAGATGTAATTCACGCTGCGTATTCAACTGTGCGTACATGTTTCTGCTTACGCATTATACCTACAAGACACTCGTAAATGTGTCTCACACTCAAGTGTGTGAGACGCACAAACGTATCGAGTTATGTACATGGATGTACATCCCAAGAATCTTCATGTATGTACATCCCAAGCTGTCGTGTAGCTTGTCCCTATACCTTATTCAGACTTTGGCAATTTTTTTTATTTCGGCTTGTTGGAGTTGGTTGGATAGAGGCGGGTTAGGGCTAATGATATGGGTTCATATCTCAGGGAGGGTTAGGGTTGACCTTTAACCTCTTACCTCCATGTTTGATATCTGAACTAACTGTCTTGCCAAGTGATAGAATACTGTGGTGAAAGTAAACTTGTGAGCATGCTCATTGACCTTTGACATTTCTGACATTATGTCCTGCAGTAATGATGATTCACCATCTGAAATTAGAAAACACAGCTTACTGTCAAGTATTCATACACTCCGTGTTAAATATTATTGAAATTGTTAGTCGATACTTAAGGAGAAAAATAATATTCCTAGTTTTCCGACCTGAGGCTTGAGTTTCCCACTGAGAAAATAAAAACCAGCTGACCGGCTGATTTAGCAAGATTTTCTGTCATTCCCTTCCCGGTCAAAGCTTTCAGAGAGAGAGGGGGGGGGGGGGGGGTGGGTCTGCCACTCTTGACCCCCGTCTGCTATGCTAATGGAATGGAACAATTAGACAATATTAGGTTGAAAAAGAAAACCATCAACATCAAAATTAAAGTAAGTGATAGGTTTGAGTTGGCCAGGGACAGGGGTACCGATATGTAAGAAATGGTTAGTGTTCAACAGGTCAAGTTATTAGATCAGCTGGACTAGCATCAGAAAATTTTAAATCAATGTTAAATCTAAAATCAAATTTTACACCATAAGAGTTATGAAGTAACCATGGTAACTGCACTTGATTCTTGAAATTAAAAATTGATGTCAAACTTTAGATACCATGCAACTTAGGATATTAAACCAGTTTGTAGTTGCCAAGTCATCAAAAATGATGTAACTTGGATTGATTTCAAGTTGATTTCTGATTCAAAATGGATTTTAACTTTGTGCCAGGTGTAAATATAAATCTTGTTCATTGACAACCTACCTTGGTTAAGCATATTAATAAGTCTATAAATGGAGCTCGTGTGGTCTTGTGGAACAGAACAGGACTCCAAATCAGTAGGTCGTGAGTTCGAGCCCAGCTACGGCCAACAGGTTATGTCCTTGGGCAAGACATTTAATCCTAATTGCTTCGTCGACCCAAGCGTTATCATGGGTAGTTACTAGGAATATACTCAATAGGCGCCGTGATTGTAAGGCAGCCGCGTAAGTTGGTTATATTCTATTGGTAACGGAATAAATGTAAAGCGCTTTGATCAATTCTGGAAAAGCGCTATATAAGCACCGACATTTTTTTAAATGGTGCGTGTTGCACCTGGTTTTCTTTAACTAGAGAAAGGCTTGAGTAAGGTGTATTACTTATGCCAAACCTTGCTGCCTTGTAAATCCAAATGAAATGTGATACCATCCAAATACTCAAGTAGGGAGAGTTTGTGATATCCAACAACTTTCCTCATTATTCAAGTCTCTCAAATATAACCATCGGTATGAAATCCCCTATTCATCTAGCTAGCATAGACTTTTTTAAAATTGAGAAACTCTGCAGTGGGTATATATCTTAAGTTGATAGACATCACAACAGCAGTGCTCCGTTTTCGGGCGTCACCCTCCACTAAGGCTTTCGTTTTAGGATTAATTTGCTAAATGTTTAAACGGATTTCACTAAGACCGGTTAAACGTTCAATCTGAAACTTTTATGATCAAATCAACTCTGGACCAGCTTAACATGTTAAAATGTCACAAATTTCAGATTTTTATGACAAAAACATCACATAATGGAAATAAAAATAGTTACATTATCCTTTTAATATATTTATTTGCATCCCGATCCTTAAAGGTTATATGCAAAGGCTGGGCATATTTGACACCAAAGTCTAGAATTTAGCTGTATCAAACAAATTAAACACAAAAGTAACCAATTTTCACCAAAGCAACA
>JXSR01S014886.1:15555-41173 GCA_000969725.1 Ophiothrix spiculata | reverse complement strand
TAAATGCATACGAATCTCTGAAAATGCTTTCAAATCACTAAAAAGCATTACCATGTCTATATCCCAATCATAGTGTCACATTTGACCTTGTAGTTTACTTTTAGACATTGTTAGATAATTTTTCTAGTATATAATTGCAGAGGGGAGCTCATGGAGTTGGTGGTTTCGTGTAATGACTGTTTAAACATAGCAACTATGTACTATAACAAATATCTAACAATGTCTAAAAAAGTCAACTACAAAGTCAAATGTGACACTATGATTAGATATTGACATGGAAATGCTATTTTTGTGATGTAAAGCATTTTCAGAAATGTGTATGCATTTATATTTTATAAATATAATTAACAGAAGGGAGCTATTGGAGTTGGGGGTTTCTTATATACACTGACGTATTCAATTACAAAGACAGTGTTGGTGCCGAATTACATTAAAACAAATCACTGATATACAATTTCCATTTTTGATGTTCTTTCCTCTTCCACTTTCAAAATCATTACACGCTTAGAAATCCTTTCAGTAAAAGATGGTAGATATTTCTAAAGCGCGTAGAAGACCCTGGACAAAATCGAGTACAAAAATAGTACAACATTCCTTAGGTGCATATTTGGAACATCATTTAAGTATAATTTGAGTACATTTATAGTACACAAATGTGTACTATATTTGTACTAACTGTACTATAATTGTGTTCCAAATGTGCACCTTAGGAATATTGTACTATTTTTGTACTCGATTTTGTCAGGGCTAGGGGATAGTAGATATTTTGTATCAATATCGGTTTACTTAACAGTATAAACGTGTATCACGAAAATCTTGAAACTGGTCAAAGAATGTTTCTTTGGTTAGAATCTACCAGATAGGGGATGATGGGGTAATCCGAACACGGGACAACCCAAAACACGGTGATTACAGCAAAACGTGGAAGAGGGATATTTTGTTATCTCGTTTCTATGGTTTCTATGGATATTTTGTTACTAAATTGTGTATGATGAGATGAAACAAATAAACGAAATGAAAATAAAATGAAATGAAATAAAATCTCGCATATTCTCGCAAGAATTGCGAAAAAAAAACCCCGATTTTCACGAAAGTCACTTTTTAGACCACACATTTCTCTCTGATATCGAATATCTAAATGAAGAGGGACATCAAGTTTTGCTTAATATAATAGGCTCATTATTCGGGGACAGCTCGCTAGTCCGACAACTCGCTAGTCCGAAAGCTCGCTAGTCCGACGGCTTGCTAGTCCGACAGCTCACTAGTCCGAATTTTAATTTAGGCTCGCCAGTCCGAAAAATGAAATAGGCTCGCTAGTCCGAATATTAAAAACGGCTCGCCAGTCCTAATTTCAAAATAGGCTTGCTAGTCCGAATTCTGAAATAGGCTCGCTAGTCCGAATTTTAAAAAGCAGCTCGCTAGTCTGAATATGACAAAATGTGTGCATATTTCTATTACAGTTTTTTAAAATTCGGACTACCGAGCTGTTTTCAAAAAACTGGCGAGCGGACCCCCATTATTCCATCAACTAACGACTACATGTAGAGAAATATTTGTATATGTATATTTGAAAAAACTGATTTTCAAAATTTGCTTAGATTAGGGTAATCCCGAAAGACCGTTCGGCATTACCTCGTTTCTATTGCAACCAGTATCGGCGTGACTAAAGAAGATGATAAATTTGAAAAACTTACTGAGCTTTTCAAGGGGTATCATTTTTATTTTATTTACGCTACAAGATACAGAAAATGACATTTTTGCCCCATACGGACTTGCTATTGGAAAACCACGTACGTACGGGATTACCCCACGGCCACGGGGTATTATCTCGTATATCGCCATTTTTTGTTTGGATCACAACTTCTTTTATATTAAGTTTAAGGTGTTTGGTCCACGCGCCCTCCACGCGTACCAGTACGCGATAGTTTCCGAGTTTGTAAGTGCCGCAATACGCATAGCATATACTCTGAGTAGTGTTTTGAAGCTAAAAATTGCCATATCTCAATATTTTTCTGGAAAATTAAGTCCGTGACCCCCAATTTTTATTTTTTTATTTGAAAGAACATACTTGTGCGCAACTTTTGTGAAAAAATTAACAAAAATGCTCGAGCAGATTTTTTGAATAACACTAAATAATTCCACTTTTGCCACATTTCCCATAAACCCCTGTACTAATTTGTCCCCCAAAACCTCCAAAAATGGTGTTTTTAAACAGACTCCTATGCAAAAACGAGTCCCGTGACCCCTCAATTTTTATTTTAAAAATCGGTTCTACATCGATAAAATATCATTCATGCCGATTTTTACTAAAATTGCTCGGGCGGATCTCTCATGGACCAAACACCTTAAGTGCGTCAAAACATTTATAATAGGGTAATACTTCCGCTTTGCATTGATAAGGTTATCGTTGCCTTACTATCAACTTATAGGCTCCAATGTAAAGGTAGTCGGAATTACCCCATTTTCCCCTACAATATTTTACACATAAATAATAGAATACATAAGGATCTAAACTTGTTGTATAGTCAATTTGAGAAATCTTAGCAAATAATAAAAATACTCTTGTTATGAACTCTGCAAACATGGGTTATGTGTTCATAAAGTGTAAATTTATATACTTGTCAGTGAAATTTTTGATGCATCTAACAAATACATATCAAAAGAGATATTCTGAGAAATCCCAAATTTGCCAGACAACTCTGTTTTGAGGGAACCATCTCCGAACCATAACACAAAAATCGTGACCGTCCATCAAAATGGAGCCATAAAGTCGACCAATTGCAGTATTCATTATTTTAGATATTTGCAAAGACCGCTAAAATTACAACAAAGAAACAAAAACTAAAAGCTCAGTAAGCCATGTGTTCTTAGAAAATGTTGATTGTTTTCATATTTCCCCACGGTTTTTGAAATGAAACTTTGCCAGTGTTTTTAAAAAAGCATGAATAATGTGAAAGTTTAATGAAATTACGACTTCTACACGTATTTTCATCTATAGCGCAAAATGAAATTCGCCGACTTTACGGCTAGTTAGAGAGGGAAAGTCACATATCGGCTTAATATTAGTTGATGTACTGTGACAGTTGAACAAGCCCATTCAGCAAGTTTAATAACGAATAACTACTTAATAAAGTGAATCTTTTTTACCAATTATTTTGACAGTTATTGTTACCAGGGCGTCAACCAATTCATTTGATTTCTATCAATACCTTATTGTGGAAGTTTTGTTGTCCATATGACTTATTGCTACACATAAGTGTTGTAAGCTTAAATTTGTACAATACCATTGTAAAGTTTAAGATAAATGATCCGGTTCATCTGATTTGGAAGCTAATTCTGTATTTAGCAAACAGAAAAAAACATTATGTATGATCATTGGCAATAATAAACCTTGCCATTTTGTGACTAAAAAAGGGTGTAAGTTTTTAAAATTTATTAAACTAATTTATATTGTTTATACATTAATACATTTTGCCTGCTAGTACTATATTCTTTATTCATGTATACACTGACTTTAACAATTAGAGTCTCAATAATTAAGCTTTGCAAGGCATCAAAGATGTATAGCATTCTAAAAAGCCTGTATTTTCCCCATACCCAGAAATCCAAATAGATAAATGTGATGCCTCACCCTTAAAGTGGGAACTTTGCAGATGATATCAATTTTATCATTTCATCTGTTACAGCATTTTCTAAGCTTTAAAATGGCACCTTACTTGTTGAAATTGATCAAGGCGACCACATTTTACAACAAAAAAACTGCTGGAAATCATCATTTTATTTTTGCTGCCTATTTTCACCAGTTTCTTGAAAAGTATTCTTACATATGAAGAGTTTGTTTCCAAAAGGGAATAACTCCAAAAAAGTGAAATGGGAGAAAAACACACTTTTTTAATTATTTTTTAATTGACATTTATAATAATTTTGAAGGTTGTTAAATATTAGGACATATGCTAGTGACTAAAACGCAATCTGTTTGAGAAATCTGAAAGATTCCATTTAATTGCAATTTGTCTTTGATCATTCATTTCTTCGTGGAGTTATTCCCTTTTGGAACCAAAATGGTAAACTTTAGTGGAGTTAATGCCTTTCGGAACGAAAATCGGTAATTTCATGGCAAAAGTCACACTGTAAAGTATAGCAGAAAATCCCATTATCGAAACAAAAGGTTTTTTTGGGAAAAGGGTTTCATTCCATGAAACTAGAGGGGTAATACTGCTCATTGGCACAAATATCTCAATTTTGACAAAAAGTGGAGCCTTCATATATGCAAACTCAGAAAACAGGTAGTCTGTCCACAATAACTGATTACCAATAACGCCAATTGTAATTTAGACAATGAGATACTTCTTATGTATGAATTATATGGCCTATCTACCTTAACGGTGAAAACATAGTCGGCCTCCAAACAAAAGTTTCGCTACCAAACATTTGGTCGTGACGTCAAAATGACGAGTGACTCCAAACAAAATAACTTCAACACCGAGTTGAGACCAAATAAAATTTCGCGCTAGATTGCACATGTTATTGAATTGTCATATACATTGGACCAAATGTTTGTTACCCGTTCATATTTTAAATTCGATGGCAAATATTTGGTGACGTCACGACCAAAAATGTTTGGTAGGGAAAATGTTGTTTGGAGGCCGACTATGGTTTCGGCCAGAGTCTCTCATGCTCGCTGATTGAGTGCCTGTTGTAGGTTTGAATAGAATACTAGCCTTGTTTGACTTTCTTTGAATTGTTGGACCATGCATGGAAAAAGGAGATCTTCTTTTTTCCATGGTTGGACTGATCTATACTGCTTTGAGGGGGTTCTCCATTTAATATAATAAAAATTAGATTAGTTCCCCAATTTGATACTTTAAGTGTATGTTATATGCAGGAACTCTTTTCTATGGAAATAACATTGTCAATGTTTTCTTTAGGGCCAGGCCAGCACAAACATGACATTTAAAACAACAAACACTGTTTTCACACCATTTTTTCCTCCGGACAATAAAAAGTTGGTAAAGAATTGTAATTTTCTCCAGGTTCGTTTAAGAACCCTTTTTTGTCCCCTATATAGAGCAGTATTTACCACGATAATTTACAATAAAGAACTATTAAAGCAGGGATGGCAACCTACGACCCTCGGGTCACATGCGGCCCGCTGGCTACATTTGTGCGGCCTGCTGGATATTTTTGTGAGGCCCGCCTGGCCCCAAAGAAAAATGACATTGTCAGTTCCATAGACAAGAGTTCATACATTAGTAAACAATAAAAGAAGTGTCTTAAAGTTTTATCTTTGACATGTATGATATGTGCGTGCTACTTAAATAAACTGGCCCAGATTCTTTCCGCTACTTTTCTACCCACATATTTTCTGCTTGAATCAATAGAACATGTTTATAAAAATATAACCTGCCATTAGTTTTCCCTGAACAATGCTGAATGTTTGTAATATCGTTTGTTTTTTCTGAAAGTGTATATAACAATTCAGTATGTCATTAGTAATATAATGTCTGACATTCTAAGCAACTACGTCACATAATATGGAAAATACAAAGAATCATAATTTTATATTTGTAATCCACCCTATATGGTTTTCGATACTTCTCTATCATCTTTATAGTTTAACGGAACCTTGCAATAAAATCAGGAACAAAAGCTATTGTTTCTTTATAATTAAAATTTCAGTGCACATTGCACTTTAAGAATAACATTTAATGACCAATAAAGCATAAATTGCAATTCTAAGAATACAATTTAATGACCAATTGAATTGTCAATTTGAATCGACAATGTTTTCTGTCCTACTTGCCGACCATGTGCAATGAAATTATATTGTTTTTACTGAACATAACTTATTATTTTAGATTTACTAGGTATAGTTATTAATAAATTCCTTCGAATGTTTGTTTTAAATACATTTTTTATCAGTTATTTGTACTTGAAATTAATGAACACCGTACATTTGTTTATGACTTAAATGCATTAACCTAAATTTGCATCAATGGTAATAACATAATCAATTTAATTTTAAATATAATATACTATGTGTCTCGAAAAAAAATGTGCAAGTTAAAAAGTGCCTCCTTTGGCAAAATACCAGTTTTTGCAAATGCTACATAATCGCATGGCCAGCTTTCAAATGCCTTTTATTTTATTTAGGCTGCATGTTCATATATATCTCAAGATATGGTTGGTTAAATTATCTAATGTTACCAAATAACCCCAGCTGATAACTTAAGTTCAATAACAAACGTGATGCATTCCTTGCTTTTCATTGCACAGTCTTCTTTCCTGGTCAAAGTGGCACGATTATGATTTTCCCTTGTGAAGTTGGAGCAATACTATAAGATTTTCATCAAAATGGTTTATAGTAAAACCAGCAAAAAACGAAGGAATGTGACTATCTAAAAGCGTTTTCAAGTGTATTGTGTCAAAAAAATTATTTTGGAAAAAAGGACATGTATACATGCTTTCCCATACTATTACATGTGGAATTAAATTTGGGATCCCAAATTTAATTCAACAAATGGGCATAACAGAAAAAGTAAGCACATTTAAGCCAAATCATTAGAAGGGTATTAATATCTACCCAAAACAAACCCAATAAGCTAAAAAATCAAAAGTCATGGGTGACAGAGAGCGTTTCATTTTTAACACTTTATAGTATTAGACTTCGTCAAGTCCTTTGGGTGTCCCTTTATCTTTAGGCCTATATCTTTGGCTGGGGATGGTAATCTTATTCCTTAAGTTTCCCCCATTTTTTCATGTTTTCATTTTATTTCTTTTTTAATCTCGGTTTGTATAGTTTTTAATATCGAAGGTTAGATTCCATTTTCCATGTTTTATTTTTATACCTCTTTTTCCATTTACAAAGTTTCCCAAAATTAAACTGCATATTGCCCTTAAGATAACAGCATTATGTAATATGTTCTTATACATACATCAAGGCTTGTCAAGTTTATCCATATCCTGGGTCAAAGTCATTCCAACAGTCCAAGTTCAACTACACATTTCAATATTTCAAGGTCCTAACTATTTAAACTGTATCAAAATTACTTATCCACTCCCAGTTCTGCTTCCCTGTATATAAAGAGATCTAGCCAGCTAGTAGATTTACACTTTCAGGGAATATTATAATACAAGGGGAGAGGAAACTTTTTCATGGAATACTATAGTATACAACATGTACAAGGGGAGAGGAAGAAAACATGTTAAGCATTAGGCCTATGCTTTTACCATCAAAAGCCTGCCATGGGCCTCAAACTGAGGCTATTATAGTATTGCTTTAATTAAAATATATATTTCGAGATTTGTGACAAGCAATTGTACAGAATAAACAGCATTATGGAATGTGCGCTACACTGTTATACTGTTGGGCAATTTTTTAGTGTTGGTTAAACTATGAACAACCCAATTGTTGGGTAAATAATATTAACCAACTGTTGATGAAATTTTACCCAATATTTGGGTAATTAGCTAAAACTTTTACCAGACAGTTAGGTAATTAGCCAACATTGTACGCAACGTTGGTAATTATTTACCCAGAAGTTGGGTTGTTCATAGTTGGGTGTAGTACGTTTCGGCCAAAAACGTTTTGGCCAAATACATTTCGGCCAATATTATTTTGTCAAAAAACACTTTGGCCAAATATATTTGGTCCAAAATTATTTGGGCCAATCGTTATTTTGTCCTACAACTATTTTGGCCAAATATATTTCGTCCAAACTTATTTGGGCCAATTGTTATTTTGTCCTTCCACTATTTTGGTCAAATATATTTTGTCCAATTGTTATTTTGTCCTACCGGTATTTTGTCCAAATATATTTCGTCCAAAGTTATTTGGGTCAATTGTTATTTTGTCCTTCCACTATTTTGGCCAAATATATTTTGTCCAAAGTTATTTGGGCCAATTGTTATTTTGTCCTACCACTATTTTGTCCAAATATATTTTGCCCAAAGGTATTTGGGCCAATAGTTATATAAAGCCGTTGGTCCCCTGACCGAATTGACCATGCATTCCATGGAAGTACTGTGTATCATTGATTGATTAATTGATTGATTAATTGATTGTCCTACCAGTATTTTGTCCAAATATATTTTCCCAAGTTATTTGGACCAAACATTATTTTGTTCTATATACCAGTATTTTGTCCAAGGTATGTTATGATGTACACTAGATGAATTAATTTATAAAAACATGTTCTTAATAAAATAATTTGAATTTGAGTTATTAATTCATAATTTTTTTAAAGTATATGAAAGAAATAGACAACACTGTTGCGGGTAGGATTTAAAATCCTTGTTTTCACTAAATGCAACTGGACACCGCGAAAGGGGGATGTAACAGTAGGAATCATAAAGAATAGAAATGACGAAGATGAGAAGGAATCCATAGATTTTGTAACCATAGGTCATCTGGGTTCATTTTCCCTCATAGTCCCCTGTTATAGAATACCATAGCCTAGGAGAATTTAGTTGACCAATTAAAATTTGTCCACAAGGACGTGTAACAGTTTAGATATACAAACCACAGGGTTTCTTGTGCTAAGGATACCATTATTTTGAACATTACTAGTACATGTCCTAAAAAATGTAATTATGTATTACTAATCCCAGCCCAACACTAGCCACTGGGTATTTTTTGTCATGATTTCCAGATTTATATCTTGGCCGATAAGCTCAATATACTGGACAACTTTTCAACATCTTTAAATCTCTGTATGAGTTATGGACAAATAAAATCCGTGACTTCAAATTAAAAACACATAATAACACTCTTATGAAAATCTGCATTTGTGAATGAATACACAAACATGAAACTACATGAAGAAAATAACACTGGGGCAAAATAATGTTTGACAAAATATTAATAGGACAAAGTGACTCTTGGACAAAATAAAAATGGACCAAATAACAATTGGCCCAAATAACTTTGGCCAAAATATTGGTAGGTCAAATAACAATTGGCCCAAATAACTTTGGACGAAATATATTTGGCCAAAATAGTGTTGGGACAAGATAACGATTGGCCAAAATAACTTTGGGCGAAATATATTTGGCCAAAATAGTGGTAGGACAAAATAACGATTGGCCAAAATAACTGTGGACAAAATATATTTGGACATGATATAGTATGGCCGAAATAGAATTGGCCAAAATTATTTAGGCCAAAATAATTTTGGCCTAAGTGATATTGACCAAAGTGTTGTATTCCCTCATAGTTGAACCAACGTTGGGTAAATTATTTGCCCAACTTTCTAACAGTGTATACACTGGTATTTTTCTTTGTTTAAGAACACAGTATATTGTTTGTAAAGTCAGCCCCATCACTTTTTTCTCACATATTTCACATCTCATTTAATTTTTTTAATTTTTTTCGTAAATCGTCGCAGGTTTACGGTATCTTCACTTGATCTCATGAAAAAATATTATCATACATAATTTGCATAAAACTTGAACAAGGATGTAGAAAAAAAAATCAATCCACGCTCTTTGCCAAATGTCATCTTCTATATTCTTCTTTGATAAAACTCTAAGGGTCGGTTCTTATAGTTACTTCTTCCCATAGAATATTCTATGTAATAACGACTATTTCATGATAGAATATTCGACATGGTGGCGAATAAAAAAAGTATTCTACACGATATCATCAAATCCCCGTTCTAATCCCAAGGTGCATTAGGGTAAAAGGGGAAATAATTTAAACACGGATAGTTGTTGCATAGAATATTCTGTCTGCCAAAAACTTTGATCCAACCCTACTAAAGACGTTGACTGTGTACAAACTATGAAGTTTACAAGAAAATACATTTTTTATTATATCCAATATACCGTTCAAAATTAAATTGTCTGAAATAGAACAACATTTGATAAAAAATATGAAAGTAGGACTACCCGAGGACTACCCCTTTTGTTTGATGTTTTCCAAGCCCGGTGGGGGTGGGGGGTCACAACCCCCAAACCCAAATTTGACAATGTACAAAAAAGGTCCACAAAAAGTCCCTACATGTCCATCAAAAGAACACCCAAAGCACCAAAATACATATATGTATAGTCGTTTTTTAATAAAAAAAATACTGCACAAAATGCTTACAAAAGTGCTGAAACCCTTTTTTTTTTTTTTTTTTTTTTTTTTTTTGCTTATCACTTTGTAAAAACCACTAAAATTAGTTTAGGGTCGACCAAAACGAAAATTTTTCCTCCAAAAGGTCCACTTTTTGAAAATCCGCACCCCCTTTAAAAAATCCTGGCTACGGGCCTGATGTTTTCTTTCTATTTATTCTTTTAAGGTCCACTTGGCAGTGCACTCTGTAAGTCTTTCAGCATTCGCGATGTTACTATGGGCGGCACCATCTTGTCTAGTCTATCATTCGTCGTAGCCTCAAATGCTTCCAGTCTTTGGCATCTCTATGCGAGTTTCAGTTTAGCTGGTAAGTCACCACAAACCATAGTCAATAGAGCACATGGATGGTCAGCTTCATAAACCATTAAAACTATGCACAAACAGACTGCAGAAGATCGTTGAATAGATTCATCAGGATTGGTAGGATAAATTATTTTAAAGTTCCTTTTGACTAATCCAGAATATAAATCCACTTACGTGAACGTTACGGCAATCGCTGTTGCCTTTATCAACAGTGTCAGCCTCATCACAGTGTTGATAAAGGCAACAACGATTGCCGAAACGTTCACGTAAGTCGATTTTTATTTTAGATTAGTCAAAAGGAACTTTATAATAGTTAAGACTACAGGAAAGTTTAAACGATTTTACAATTCTAAAATATTTATGAAACGGTTTCGTTGACCTCAAAATTATTTATAAAACATTTTCTCGTTTTGATCTAGAAAAGGAAATTATTTTAGTGCTGATTGATCAACGTTGCCAGCTTACTGTTTTGTTGCTACCTACATTCAATTTAAAGATGGTAATTAATTATCCTCATTGAATATTTTAGTCCAAGATCGATATTCAAGACAATAACAAACAAATGGTAAATTCATACCAATGTCATTAAGTATGTGTTATAGCATGAACCCTTAAGGCGAATGCATTTAGCACACAACCACAAACGAATCGTCAAGGGAGTATGATTGTTTTGGCCAATAATGTATCAGACAGCTTGTTATCACAAATTTTAATTAGGATACCATAACAAGTTTTGCAATGCCACTGGCAGATACCTAATCAAACCAATTATTACATAAGAATTTTCTTTATTAGGCGAAGTCATTCTACCCCATGGTGCTGATGTTATAAAGACAACAGAAATACATGTGTGTTCAATTTATAGGGTTGGCAATTTTCACCCTTACAAACAAGCTGTATGAACTACATAAATTAAGTTAAATAAACACAGTATATAGTCAAACAAACACAGTATTTTTAATCAAACTTTTTATAAAATGCAACTTGCACTATGTAATCAAAACTGATATATGACAGCGATAATAGAAAAATGATATTATATAACTTTTCAAACAAAGTCCATCTGTTGAAATGGTCAAAAAATACCCTTAGGTCATAATCATACACGTTTTAGGACATGGTCAGTTCAGTCAGAATTGTTATAAATAAACAGTGTACTTTTTCAAGATGGACTTTTAAAAGTCCAGAATTATTAACGTTCGGGGTGTTTTTGCATTTGGTCTTTGAGTTTAGTATGAATTCATACTAGCGTACAGAATACGGTATATGAGATAAGTATGAATTCATACTAGCGGCGTTGGTTGAGCGTTTAAAGTTAATGGTTTAGGTATGAATTGATTCCTTTGAGTTCAGTGTATGGTCTATGAATTAAGTATGAATTCATACTTGTGTGTGCAGTGTACGGTGTATGAGTTAAGTATGAATTCATACTTGTAGATTAGCTAAAGCATGCAAACAAAAACCATCTTTTGTGAAATTTGGTTGGGTTTTTTTACCCCCCCCCCCCCTGCAACCGCACACGTATTATGGGTTGCACACGGGCGCACTTTGTTTTTTGAAAGCTCACCTGTGTCAAAATGGCCACGCAATAATTGCGCCAGTACGCATCAGCTTTTCAATGGTAAAAGAACGTTTTAAAGGGTCGCACAGGTACGCAAAAATGCTACAAATGTCGCGTACGTACGCATAAATGTTGCAATGTCTGCTCAAAGGTTGCAGACGGACGCATAAGTGTTTTAAAGGTTACATAAGTGTCTTATTGCTTGCGTTTTAATGAACGAACGCTTTTTAGATATGGACGCGCACTTAGGAGTACGCACTTTAATGGTTAGGTCTATAGACCTTTTCAAAATACGACTATCCGAGAATTTCCGAAGCTGATTTTACACTTTCCGGCAATTGCCGACAGAAAAGTGACTCTTCAACACAATAACCAGAATGGTAAGTTCGCGGTCTCGTTAACTGGTTGCGTACGAATTCGAACTTGTAATTAGCGTTAGCGCTGAAGAGTCACTTTTAGTTGATGGGACTTTTTTCTTAAGCTTAATCAGCGCAGATCAGCCGATTTCAAATGGAAATTTCACTCTTTATGTCGGTGAGCTTATGGTACCATCGGCCAAAAGTTGTTCAGAATGAGTGTATCTAATATTGTATGGGTCTGGTTCTATTTATTTTTCACTTGTATTGCACTGAAATGCGAGTGATTTTTCGGACTTTTTTGTTGACAAAATCGTGCATACTAATGAGCTTGTACGTGATTGGTTAAAAAAAAGGCCATGTGATCAATGTTCCGGAGATTTCCGAATGGATTTTGAAAAGGTCTATAGAGTGAAACGGTTGCATTGTATTCTAAGCAAGTCAAGACACGCACATTTACTCTTTTATTTAGGGCAACATCGCGGGTTTGCAACATGGTAGGCCTATCACCTATTTTTGCGTTCCAGGAAATCTTATGCGTACGAATTCCTAAACAGATCATTTGTGCACAGTATGGTTGGTATTAGATGACCTTTAGTAAAATATTAGCCGTTGTTAAGGAACGTTACTAGGTATTAAGAAATCAAATCCACTTGAAGAAATTGTCATGACAAAGAGCAAACTATGTGAATACTCTATATTTTGAATTTATAAAGTTAAACATTACTTTACGCATATGCAAGGCAGTACCAAACAAGCAAGCACATAGAATTGCTTTTTGATTAGGGTAAGGTTTTTTGTGCTAAGTCGGAACCTACTTTTGAACTAGTAACACTTTGCCATCTAGGCGAAAAAAACATATCCAAGAAAAAAAAATTCAATGTTGAATCAATAGGAAAACAGGAAAAACATTCCTTTCTGTGAGAATTCACCAAGTTTTGATTATTTTACGGCAAACAGTTTAAGATTTATTTTGAAATTCCATGCGTCAGTTAACCGCGTCCTTCTGCAAAAGAACTGTCCCGACACGATCCATCACCCTCCCAACCCCCCAACCCCCAAAAAAATATAAAGGGAAAAAAACCCGAAAAAATTCCCAATAACCCCCCTTTGTACTAACAATACAACGCACAAACGGTCGATGAAATCTTAACCGATAGACCTAAGCTCAAGTCCTCCGTGCCGTGTTTGCATACTCTAGTATGAATTCATACTTATCTAATTGACCGCACACTGCTCAGTAGTATGAATTCATACTTAACTCATTGACCAAAAAACAAACACACCCGAAATGTCTATAAATCTGGACTTTATAAAGTCCACGTTGAAAAAGTACACTATTTATAACAGATGTTTTGTCTGAACGCGATAAATGAAACAAACATTTAACATGTATTTTGTACGAGGGTGTAAGATATAACGAATCCGGTGTGGTAAAATAATATAACATTCAAGGTTATATACTCTCCAATGACAAATGTCAGCGCATAAAATGGTATCAAAATACAAGACTCATAATCTTGCTGCAAATTTTCAGAACAAAATGAGAGTTCTTTGTAATAACATAGTGGAGATTTAACAAAATGTTTTAACAATTAATTTAAAGCCTTTGTAATGAAATACGATGTTTTGGCGAATATTTTGACGGTCATTTTGCATTTCTCAAAGGTTCTCATTTTTCATAATTGATTTGGTTAAGTAGTGGGGTGGGGTGCACGGACCACCCACTTATACACGTAAACTAATCGCAACAGCTTCCTGTTATCTACACTGGTCGGTTAAGGTGCGTTTACACTTCGACGACTTGTCCTCGACAGATAATGGAGAGTTTGCGATCATCAAGAACGCGAACGGGAACGCGAACGTAAACGTGAGTTCTATTGAAATTCAGCCAACCATTACCTGCTTGAATAGTACAGCACACCGTATATTGCAGAATTTCACGTACACTGTTACGTGAATACTAATCACTTAATCGATGTCCCCTATTGTTTTAAATAAAAGCTATATCAAAAGCAGATAAACACATGCAAGAATAATGTACAGACATACATATCCAGCACTTATCGAAGTTTTATTGCGTTTGGTTGTAAAGATTACGGGTTGCAAACTTCGCACTTACACACCCGTAAGTAGGGATTTTCTGATTTTGCATTGACTTCTATGTCAAAGTTTTAAGTTCTACACATCTGCTTGCGAAAGCCAATCCCCTGAACGTGAACGATCAATAATACGTGAATAGCAGCAACATATGTTGAAATAACCGTTTGAAGTGGGTCTTTTTACGTGGCTATTCGTTCAATACGTACGTGAGTTCTATTGAAAACTAGCCAACCATTCATAATATCATAAGCTTGCAAATAATTTCTTTAGCTTAAGAATTTACCCCCTCGATCAGATGTATCTATGGATCATGAACAGCTATGACAATTATGAGACGAGGGCGACATCATGAAACATTCATAATAGGCAATCGTTGCTAAGAGGGCGACATAATGAAATATACATAGGCAATCATGGTATTGCGCGTTGGCGTGAACCGTTACGATGAACGTGAGTTAAAAATACTCACGTTTGTGTACCCCGTCCCGTGAAACGTGGTAATCGCAAACTCTCTAATGACGGCCTCAAAAATCACCTAATCGTGGACGGAAAGCGATGACTACAGATGAAAAATCAATATTTCGCTGACGGATGGTAACGACCTTCAACGACGTTATTCCGACAAGTGACAAAGGGCTGCAGAAAGTTACAGAGACTTACTATAACTTACGACTTTGGCTTGGCATTGGGTGACGACTTCTCGACGACGCCTACGTGGCAAAACATCTTTGATGACGTTACGGAACACGTGTCACAGCAACAATAACGTGTCTTAGTGACCGGTATCAAAGCCTGTATTTGTGCGGGTGGCATAGTCCACTTGACAACGACTACCAACGGATTTGTGACGACCTTTAAATGACTTAAGACGACTACAAACGGCATTGAAAACGTCAGAAAACTTGTGTTGCAGGGGCCCACGAAATCTGAACGACATTAAACATGTTAAAAATTTAAAAACTTGCAGCTGAATGCCGCGTTAACTGACGTTAACTAACAATGACAAAATTTTTCCATTCAATGGCAATACTCCATTCTTTTTTTAAACGACACAATTCTACCAATAGATACAATACTGCACCTTGATGCAAGATAAGTAGCAAATCCGTTCCGACTACTTCAGATATCTGAATCACTTTGCCGATTTGTTTGCGTCTCCCTTTATTTGAAGTACTGTTTTCAAAGCAGAAATCGCACATAGTACAGCACAATCTTTTTCGTGAATCTAAACATAATAAAATTCGCCTTTACATCGTGCTCGTCATAGACGTTTTAAATATTTTTAAAATAAAATAATCATGTCATGTTTTTTTATTGATTTGATGTTTAATGTTGCAGGTCTTGGTCTTGCTCTCACCATACAACCAACGTGCGTTATCATCGCTTATTACTTTGACAGATTTTTAGCACGAGCAAATGGGATATCATTCGCGGGTGTCGGAGCCGGAATATTCATCTTCCCGCCAATTTTCCAAGTACTAATAGAGGAGGTTGGTTGGCAGGGTAGTCTGCTCGTTACATCTGCATTGTTGTGCCATAATGGATTATGTGCCGCCCTCTATAGACAAACTCCTCTCGAGATCAAAAGTCGTACAATTGAAGTATCTTCCAAGTCACGTGAGGATATTTCCACCGGAGAAAAACGTGGCTGTTGTTGTACCATTCTTGCAAATTTTGTAGCCTCTTTTGACTTTACACTTTTGAAAGACGTGAGTTTTTCTTGCTTAATGTTAGGCAACATTTGCTACGGGTTCTCTTACTCCATTGTGATAGTATGCACACCCGCCAGAGCAGTGTACGCCGGGTTGTCGCAGTTCCAATCTGCAATGCTAGTCTCCGTTATTGGTATTGCCTCATTTGTGTCACGACTTACTCATGGCTTGATCATAGACTACGAAATTTTAACAGCTTCGACTTTAACTTTGATAGCATTTTTAACTTGTGCAATATGTTGCATGGTCAATCCTTTTGTAGACTCTTACGAAGGACTAATGATACTCTCTTTATTAGAAGGCCTGACTAGCGGCGTGTTCAACTCTACAGTTCCTGTTGTGGCAAAGGAGTATGTTGGTCTTCAGAAAATGTCAGGTGCGGTTGGACTGATTCACCTTATGATGGGCATAGGCTTCACACTTGGACCGTATACAGCCGGTAAGAAAAAAATGAATAATCAACAAAAGCATTTTGTAATCACAGTCCATACTGATAACGATTCAAAATATTAAACCAATAGGAATCAGCTGCGTCACGTTACGCATACCCTATCATAGTGAGGTTGCATACTCGATGTGAAGGAGGTGTGGTAGGGATCTTTTTTCCGGTGAAGCAAGAATTAAAGTCCCCCGTTCTTATTGTCCGAGTTGTACATTCTGAATTATTAGAAAATGCATTGGAATTATATATCAGATTGTTGCTGAAAAGATCTATAAACTGACCCTATGAGACAACCCTGATCTAGCTTTGTACACGTCAGATTTAATTCAATCGATGTAAGTTTATAACAAGATCCATGTTAGAAATTAGCAGTTAATCATGACGAAGGATTACGATGGATTATATCTTGTCAATTTTGAGTTAATTCTATAATAGTACAAAATTGAATTTTAATGCTAATTTTTATATAGTAGCTAGGACACCCGGTCACACGGCCGCTGTAGTTCATTACACCGATGTGAATATAATGATTACTTTCACACCGGCAGAACTATCCTCATCAAAACCTGGCGTCATGATTACTACCAATAATCAATCAATAATAATCAATCAATGACGGAGATAATCTGAAAATGGCAATTCATGATCCACAGCCTCGTCCATATAACCACTTCTATCAAAAATCAGACTTTTTACATGTTTTAAGAAATATAAATATTTAGATATTGTCGGGCCCAAACAGTAATTGCACTACTTTAGCCCATGGAAATATTTTTAAGCTGCAAAGATACTGATTTGAAGCGAAAACGAACGACAATCAAGTGTAATATTCAGCATGGATTTATTTTGTATTCATATTTTATGTTCATTACCACTAGAATTTCCTTTCCTACATTTACATTACTTCATCAACCCTCACTTTTTCTTTTTTGATGGATTTTTTCACAGGTATCATGGTTGATTTTACTGGAAATTATGATATCGCATTCTTTGTGGCTGGCGGCAGCTTCCTGTTATGTTCTCTCTTTCTCTCCGTGAAACCTGCTTCAGAGTATCTTAAGAAAAGAACTGGTCACGACAGTATGTCACATAAAAGGGGACGTGACTTAGATGGACAAATCAATTCTGCAGTACTCGCGGAATGTACCAAAGTCGACTTGGGTTATTTTTCAGGAGAAATGGATTGTTAGATTAGTATGGTGTCTTTACGACATATGCAACACGTGTCTTGGCAATAGACGTGTCTTCAACAATAAAATTACAAAGATAGAAAAATTCTATCTTAGGCACTCCGTCCAAAGGAATCTGCAATATTTTGCAAAAGTCAACAGTGTGATCCTCAATTTTGATAATGTAAAAATCTGATCTACCTTCCTTAAAAAGATTTGTAACTACAGAACTAACTGCACATTTTTAAATGTTTATAACATTAAAACCAGGATTCGCATGGCAACTATAGACATATGTGTTGATAGAGGAGACTCGTATAATTATTTTGGTACCAAACATGATGCCATTATTATTTTGGAAAATCAATTTCAACGTAAATTACGTCAAACGCAAAAAGCACACTTTCATACTGAGAATAAAAATACATGTGCGACTCGCATGTAAGGGATGGGTCAATGTTTGAAGACAGGAGAATCATTCATGAATATTATAATGACCTATTCAGCGAATCAGCTTTTACAAAGATGTTTGATTGTGGTTTTGTCTGAATAATTACATAATGATCATCAAAATGTTTTTCATTTGTCAAAGCGTAACTCTACTTATCTTAAAATTGCGTACAACAGCATTACCCCTTAACCAAACATTCAAAGTTACACTCACATGGACATATTTAATTACCTCCTTATCAAGATTAAGCTGCCTATATAGTATTTCAGAATATGTTCTAGATGGCCTCCTTGCAGATGTCAATATTCTTTGACTAAAACAACAACGTTCTGGGCGTTTGCGTATGTGTTCTTCTTGATCCTTCCTGTTTTCACTGGCAACGTTCTCTTTCAGGTCAAGAATAGTCCAGACTGGTGTTTACATCGATGTAACTAATATCCAAGCATTTTAAGTGTCAGTGACTCTAAATTTGAGCAAATACCACGAGTGAATATCTTTCGGGCGAGCAAAATGTCTTTTGACGTAAGGCTTAAATAATGAGCAGTCAATAATTGTGTTTGTTTCTTTTGCCAAAGTATAAACATATGTGACCTTCCAGCCCGTGTGAGCAGTAAATGCCAGAAACTTCATTTTGCGCTACAAGTAAAAATACATGTCAAGGTCATAATTTGCCGAAATTGATTTTTGGACAGATTCACAATCCTAGTGCTTACTACAAAATACCAGCAAAGTTTCATTTCAAGAACATGATAGGAAATTTGAAATAAATTGGCATATTCTTAAGACGATCAACAGAAAATATAGGGCTTACTGATCTTTGAACGCGCTTATCTCAGTTTTACGTTTTACTCCCAGACAACCTTTGACGAACCATAACTTGACTTCTGGAAATCGTGTGAAGTTGATTAAGGTGTCATTTTAATTCTTAAAGCATTGTCTTGGCAAATAATTAAAAAAGTGAAAATGACAAGTGCTGGCATTTACTGCTGTTTTGGGCTGGACGGTCACATATTATGTGCTACATGACAATGCATGGCGAATAGATAGGTTGCATATGCCACCGATATAACTGTGCACCATTTGTGTCACTTTACGAGATGGTGTTGTCGGGGAGTAGCAAAACTATGCTGTGGAAGTAGCTTGTGATCGGCCAATGGAAGAGCATGATTAGATCATGAATATACATGAGGTGTAATTATATAAACAAACAGTCGCTATCCAAGTAATGTCATGATCGGATTAAGTTCCCTACCACCCGGTCCACACTATTCGCGTGGCTCATGACATCAATTTGAATAAAGGCACTCAGGCACCAAATACATGCGATGAAAACAACGTAAATAGGGCTATATATAGTGTGGACAGGTTGCTCCAGTAACCCAGAATATTACATCGTCATGTGAGTGCAAGAAAGTAGTATCTACAATGGCTGCCATATGTGATTTTTAATTAGCATCTTGTTGCTTGAATGTGAAAAACTCTCAAAATGTGCCTGCAATATGTCAGTGGCTCTTGAAATGGTTCTTCAGGTCTTTATTTCAAGAGCCACTGACCAAAGACTGGATATCTTACAGTGTGCAATCTCATAATTTGCCTGCAATATGTCAGTGGCTCTTGAAATGGTTCTTCAGGTCTTTATTTTAAGAGCCACTGACCAAAGACTGGATATCTTACAGTGTGCAATCTCATAATTTGCCTGCCATATGTCAGTGGTTCTTGAAATGGTTCTTCAGGTGACTCAGTCACCTAAAGAACCATTTCAAGTGCCACTGACCCAAGACTGGATATCTTACAGTGTGCAATTAAAATTTTTGTCAAATGGCAGCTATTGCAGATACGACTTTCTTTCACTCACATGACGACATTAAGTCTACGACTGGAAATTGTCCCTTCTAAAATTACCTTAAGTTGTAATAAAAGTAAGTGTAGGCAAAAGAAATATATTGGACACTTCGATATAACTTGTATGTATAAATTTTAATGTATATAGCGTTTTCAAAAGTATATTTTTGTGCCAAGTAAGCCGAAACTCCATATTTGATAATCTGGTTTCTGAACTCTTCTCTGCTGTTTTAGGGAAGTCGGAGCCCCATCACGAGAATTTGTTTTTATCATAATTTGAAAACTAATAAAGCAAACTGAAGTGCAGTGTGTCTCAAAATGAAGTTTTCAAACCTAAACGCTTCATAATTTATGAAACTAAATAATTCCGGACAGTGTGATTGGTGACAATAATGTATTTAATGTCTTCTCCTGCTATGATGCAAAAATGGGTAACGCTATCATTGTCTACTCCCAAGAATGCAAATGAGCCAATTGAATACAATGGCATGCTCTGCCGCACATATAACAGGGTACTCAGCAACGGAATAAAGCTCATTATCCTTATTTGCATTCTTGGGAGTAGACAATGATAGCGATACCAAAAAAGGACTAAAATCCATACATTTGTTTTCTAGAAATGAGTATTATTAGAAGCTCCGAAGAGTTTGAACACTTTTCCCAGTTTAGGGAAGTCGCAAAGTTCAGGGTAATTTGCAGCGTAAACATGCAACAAAGAACGTTATCTTTACAGACATAATCATGATATTTTTTAAAGTTATAAATGTCTCTGTATCAAATATCATTGGTCATAATGTGAACTCTTAAAGATTAAAGAACAATCAGTTTTTAACACAATCATTTGGTATATTTCTATTAAAAATTTCACTGTCTTGTGTTTGTTTTACTTTACATCTGTTGTTTGAGTATATCTATGCTTATTTGAAATGAAAAATAATAGAACTATACTGTTACAATATGTAGAAATTTACTTGAGTAATATGATTCCTTATCACAATCTCTCTATACTTCATATCACTATGGGCAAATAAGTTGCATTAATTTTGGAAAGTTCGCTGACCTCAAGGTTGGTTATTTAAGAAAGTTTGTTTATCTTAAGACTGAGTACAAGTCTTGACTGTTAGCCACTATATACAATAATTATGTGCAGTCTCATTGCCTTTTGAATAATTTTATGCTTAGTAAAAAGACTACTATTCTCACGAAAACATTATTGAACTCAGATGCCACTTTCTGGTCTCTAATCAACAGTTAAAAGCTATGCTGAGTATATGGAAGTGTGTTGGTTTCACTTTGGACAGTAAATGTGAATCGGAAACAAATAATGTTCTGAACTTGTACCTGACTGTTGGCTGACGTGAGTTTATCCTTTTTAAGGACTATTCTTGTTTAGTATAGCCTTTGGTCAGACGACGGCATGGAGGAACAGTTGATATGGTAGTTCAGGTAATCAATCAATCAATCAATCAATGATACAAGTACTTGCATAACATGCATACCCCATGAAGGAGTATATTCGTAAAGGGAACCCACGGCTTAACGTGACTCACGGTCCGACCACGGAGCAAGTAGAGTAATGGAGGGAGTGAGGGCTATACGGATTACCCCGGGGCTATACGGGTTAGAAGAGAGGGAAAATGATAAAAAACCGTAACACTAGATCATGAATATTATAGGCCTATATTTGTAAGCTTCTGTTTTGCTATGCATGAAATGTGCCGAATCATCACATTCTAGGACCTGTGAACGATCTAACGATGACCGTCAAAAATTGTCACTGCCATAAAAATCCATAGAGGGATCCATTTGGAGTAATGAGTGGATTTTCTCTGGATACCATAGGCAATGTTGGCAGCGAGAACAAAACAGGGGAAAGTAGATTGTAGCAATAACCATGACAGCGGATGAGTACGGTACATGGGCCATGAACTTCATACTTGATACAGAGTGTCCCAATAAACATTGTGCATTAAAACAGCACTGATTTTCTCAGAAGTCTATGTTAATTTATTGGAAAACCCTGGGTAATTACGAGCTGATAAATGCGACCGATATGCAAACCATTTTTCATATTCATCATGGAAAGGGAAAATAAAGATAAGCCAATAAAACAAAGGTTACATAATTCAATTTTTAAACTCCTTTTATTCGCAATAATTGGTTAATTGGGGAACCAGCAATGATTTTTAAGTATTGAAACCGAAAACTAGTTTTGACGCTTGATAAAGTACTTAAGAACTCATGTATGAGTATAATATAAAGGCAAATTTAGGATACGTTTTACGTGTAGGCCTATTTCTATTGGGTCGCGTATTGAAGAAAATACTAAAAAAATTGTATTTTTACATTTCCTCAAAAATTACTAAAGTGTTATAAACATAATTATGTTATTCAAAAAAGATTTTATCATTTTTTATCGATTAGGAATTATCTTAGTGACCATCTCGGAAGTTTTATTTTTCCACGAATTATCCAACGGCTTACGCCAGAGGCGGTATCATAGGTATAGGACACATCGATATCCATATAGACGATATTGCTTTTTGCACTCTTTTCTTTTTAAATATTTTGAAACTCATAAAATTTATCATTCGGACCAACAAACATGTTGTTCATGTGTGGTTAATTGTGATTGTAGCTAATTGTAAAGGGCACGCCGCAGGACTGACCGACGGACACAATCACAAAACAGCTAGTCCTGATCTCAAAGGAGATTCACGCAGCTGTTTGGACTGGACCCTCTTCATTACCCTAATTGTTTGACGGAGTCCATCAAACCAGTGTTCAATGTGTGCAATGTTTGGAAGTTTTTGGCTCAACTTCACATTCTCTTGCCGAGCACCAGCATCTAATGCATTCGAACTTCAAAATGTATATGTCGGCACAGTATTGGCCCCATCTACTCGAAAGGCATGACCTGGCCGTACAAGAGCAGAAGTCAAGCAACGTCTACGATGTGTAAAATATATCACGTGTGGTATATATAATCTCAAACTCTTGCTTTGTGTACTTTTTATTTATCTTTTTTAGCTCAAAATCCGTGCAAAAATGTTGTTTGCACCTGTCACGTGAACTTAGTTAAGTGTAGGCCTATTCATCCAAAAAAATTCGAAAATGTTTGTCAATAACTTTCACGTGCTTAGCGTTTGGAACATTAATATAGCAAGAGTGCTGAAAATGTATTTAAACATGTTTGCATAGCCCTTGTATAATAACTGGAAAGTCCCAAAATTAAATAAGGTAGAGCTTTTTTTTAAATTATAATAATGAAATTGTATGAAAATGCCTGAAATTATACTCAATATATTACAAAAAGTATCGAAGTAATAGGAATAATAGTCCCCTGATCTTATACTGCCCGAGTTGTAAAGTAAAGTATAGGCTATAAAGTATAGGCAAACAACTCTCACGCAACAATAATTTCACGTTTTATTCCGTTATGGTGTGTTGAAGGCGGACTTCGATTCCAGGGGACCTTGAATACTTTAACACCGGTTACGCTATAGGTACACAATTAGAGCTTGAGCAGTTTATCGTTCATAAGTTTCTACATTAACTATCAGACCTAAATTAATAAATTCTAAAGGTATAAATTGGACGTGGTGAAAATAGAAACAATAATTTCTAAAGGTATACATTTCATGAACATCACTGGTTCCCCAATGTTCTCAATTTCGAACAAACAGGGCCCATATTCATGAAACACCCCTAACTCTATAGTTGGCTGCTAACTCTTTGTCTATACCTGTCAAAATACAAAAGGTTAGCAGCCAACTACAGGGTGTCCCATAAAAAAACGCAACGAACTTTGATATTTTATTTTGCGAGAACAGACCCTAATGTTGAGCAAACGTTACAAGAACATTATAAAGTAGACCATTGGCTTTTACAGGATTTTTGATTTGTTTAATTTGGACCTCTGAATCAAAAGTTATTGCACATTTTGTAAAGACCCAATAAATGTTGATGGTCTGATTTGTTAATCTGTAAAGTGTCACTTCTGGTGCTGTCATAGGGCACACGTTGAATGGAAAATTGCTAAAAACATCACATGATTAGGGGAAGCATGCCTTAAACCTATTTCATGACATAAGGACTCAAATTATTTAATGATGATCTGCTGATATTAAGCAGGTTGTTGCGTCCAGTTTTGTCAATCTGTTGCGTTTTCTTGACGGGCCAGATGGATCATAAGGTCCTAAACTCAGTAAGATCAGTACTTTAATTAAAAAATTTGACCTTTTTAGGTAAAAATGAACTTAAAATACCACTTAATGTTAGGTACAGGTTAGGTAAGATTGGTTTGGATTGATTGTGCTCCAGTTGCTTGCAGAATTCTCTTCATTTTAAGTTTGCATTTCTTTAGCTGGAAGTCTAAACTTCCAAATCGGACCAAAGTTGATTTAAATGGCTTTTTAAATTCTTCATATCTTTGGACTGGAATGGTAAAATGAAACGGGACAAAAGGCACATTGTAGAGTAGTTTCTCTACTTTTGAAAAACATATATTACTATGATTTAATCTTTTGGAAACTATTTTTTATTATTTTTCATTTGCTCGTTGCATTAATATTGGGACAAGCTGTAAAGTTAGCGGTGTTTCATTAATATGGGCCCTGGGGTTTTGCAAGAGCTAGTATACCGGTATACCAGAATATTTTGTAGGTATAACGTGGCATGGTTTTTCCTTCCATATGCCCTAAGTCTATGTGTCTGCCTTTGTCTTTTTTGCGCAAATTTATCGAGTACAATTCTAGTACAAACATTCCTGAGCTGCACATTTGGAACACAATTATAGTACAGTTTTAGTACAAATTTGTGTACTATAAATGTACTCAAATTGTACTTAAATGATGTTCCAAATATGTGTCTTAGAAACGTTGTACTATTTTTGTATTCGATTTTTACTAGGGTATGGCTCCCTACCTTTGTAATTCAACACGGACATAAATCAGGCATTCCGTTTGAGATTTGTTATGGCCACTATAACATGATGTTCCCTGACCTTTTTACTTTACGCATCTCTTCAGGTTCTACAACAAGGGTCCTTTGCTCAATCAAGCGTCAACTTATACCCTTCTCAAACCGGGGGGGGGGACGACAAATTTGAGCTGGTTTGGGTGTGCCGCTGAAGCATCGGACTCCTACCGATGTTTAAAGGTGATTTAGGCCCAAAAGCGTACCCATTTTTAACCATTTTCCTTTGAAAAATAGGCTTATTTTCAAATAATTCTCAGCGTTTTCACAACTGCAATACCACAAAAATCGAAAAAATTGGAACTCAGTCAGAAAAGTTGGCTCATGTTCAATTAAGGATTTTTTGGTAAAAAACGGGACTATGCAAGTTTAAGGATTTCTTGTAAAAAAGCACATCCCCGTTCGGCCAAATAGGTACCCCCGGCTCTCCAGGGTCGTTAGCCATTAGACATCAACTTTTTTTTTTCATTAATTAATATTTTTATTACTTACAAAAAAAACACCTTATAAATATAAAAGACACAGACGACTGGCACACTCACTTGCGCACATCTTACATACACGAGACAGCGTGGGCAAAATTCT
>JXSR01S014885.1:50482-62197 GCA_000969725.1 Ophiothrix spiculata | reverse complement strand
TTATTCCAGTGAAAATTTGTTTCAATTAACAACAATTATTAAAAAGTCTGAAAAAAATCGAAATATAGTAGTTATAATAATAATGAATAATAGAAACTCTATAATTGTGACTGTCAAATTGCAAGAATTTTTACATTGTTTCAACACACTTAAACAAACACAATTCAAATTTATAGGCTGCAGCTGCGCCGATATTGCAACATTGAAACAAACATGCAGAAATCCAACCCCTGGAGGCGATGAGGATAAGGTCTCTTGTCCAAGGGCACAACACGTTGGCACAAGCGGGGCTCGAGCTCACAACTTATGGATTGCGAGACGGGACCTTATCAACTCAGCCACATGTGTTTCTCCCAAAGAGTTATAGTAGTCATGAAATTAGAATTAACAGAAAGTAAATATGCCTACCACTTTCATGGTTATACTTATCATAAGCTAGAATCGAACTTTTTTTCCTTAAAAAACACGCTTTGTAATTCCACTTAGGATATAAGGACTTGAGAATATTGAGACATTTTTATCCCGTTACAGGAGTTGACTTTTCATAAAGACATGCAAGTTGTGACGCGTGTAAAGATGAAGGAGCATTTTCAAGCATCTAACGCTGTTCCTGAAAGGTAAGAAGCAGGTGGCGCTGCGGAACTTCCCTCGCCTTGCACCAATGAGCCCAGGACCATGTCACGGGTTCGAACCCCGGTCCAGGCGCTGTATGTCCAATTGGTTGCCAGTCACCAAACTTGCTTCCGCAGGTTTTCCTCCGGGTGCTCCGGTTTTCCTCCTGCACTAAAACTGTCAAATAAATCCGACCCTCTGACAGAGAACCCTCATGGAAAACAGTGCTAGACACTGATGAGGCTATCCTCTATAGATATGTCATATTTATTTATTTGTTTAAGAAGCAATCTTGAGTTTGATCAATTAAGGGTAGGGTAGGGTAAACCAGTTTGAATATTTAAACCAACTATTTTCAACTCTATTTGTGTGCAGGATTGTGTCTTTTTGACAAAATGTTCCCATTCAATGGCAATACTCCATTAATTTTTTTCAAGAACGGCGCAAATAGATACAATACTGCACCTTGATGTATTTTTTCAAAATAATTATGCAAACCATATATAATGGTACTATGAGATTTCATGCTAAAGAAAGTACAAGGTTAGACATATTATTGGTCAATTTATGTTTTAAAGATTAAGATGAAAAAAAATCACTTTATATATTCATCCTACACATTTACTTTCAGATTCTCGGAATGTTGAAATGAGTTTGCAAACGCAAATTTTAGTGAGGCTTACCTGCAAATTTTGAGCAAAAACATAGTTTTGCTTCAAGTTAGCGCCTTTTCCATCAATATCTGGACAAGGTCCTCCAGAGAATCGCATTCAACATTGTTCACACCATTTGGCGCATTTTGAGAAAAATGGATTGTATTTATAAGGCAGTAAAGCAAATTCTCTAAGAAATAAATTAAACAATATGAAATATTCTCTGAAAAAGAATTACTGTAATGAGGCTATAAGTAAGAACATGAACAAAAGTAAAAATCTTTGGGAGAAAATAAAGAAAATTATACCAAACAAAACATCAAGTATACCTTCAGCATTTGTAAAAAAGAATGGTAATTACTCGGGTGATAAAAAGGATATGGCAAATGAATTAAATGAGTTTTTCACCTTTGTAGGTAAAACGTTGGGAAGTAAATTTGATATTGATAATAATGTATGCACTTGTAACACTGTATGTTTTCGTAAAAATCGTAGTGTAAACAATTCTACTTTTAAAGCAATATCCAAGGAATTTGTTCATAAACAAATATGTAAAATGCAAAATTGTAAATCATCAGGATTAAATCCTGGTTATTAAAGGTTATTAAAGTTAGCTGCAAGCCTGCACCCTTCATCTCAAACTGCCTTGCTCATATTTGCAACCTATCTTTGAATGAGTCTACTTTCCCTGGTGCATGGAAGAAGGCTTAAGTAACTACTATATTTAAATCAGGTGATAAAATTAATGTAAGTAAATAATAAACCTATCTCTGTATTGTGTCAAAGATGATTGAAAGAGCTGTTCATGATCAATTATATGAATATATGAGTAATGTAGGACTATTATCAAATGCTCAATCAGGGTTTCGTCCGAATTATTCCAAAACAACAACACTTTTAGATGCTCAAGATTACATTTGAAAGAATATGGATAAGAGTTATGCTACAGGTGTGTTATTTATAGACTTAAAGAAATCATTTGATACTGTAAATCATGATATTCTGATTGGGAAACTTCAACAATATGGGGTAGATGAGGTGAATTATTATGGTTCAAAACAAAAGAGTACAAACTGTTAATATTAACTCGATTTTATCTGACTTTAAGTCAATTGATGTTGGTATTCCTCAGGGCTCCATTTTAGGCCCTTTATTATCATTTTTATAAACTGTTTACCTAGTGCTGCAACTGAATGTAAAACTGTAATATATGCAGATGGTACTTCTTCAATGTGTAAAGCTAAAAACAGATTAGATCTTAATACTCAGATGGAGTTATGTCTAAGTAAGGTAGCTGAATGGTTCAAAGTAAACAAACTAACTCTAAATGTTGAAGAAAAAAACAAAGTTTACGGTCTTAAGTACAAAAAGAATGATTGAAAAGTTAAATGATGTACACTTAACATACAACAATTCTGATATTGAAAGAGTAGATGAGTTAAAATATTTAGGGGTAAAATTTGATAGCAAGCTGTCTTGGTCAGCTCATGTTGATTATATTAGTAAAACTATTTCTAACAGGACTGGTATGATAAGACGTATGAAGTATTCAGTATTTACTACCATACAAAAACCACTGTAATGTTATCCAATGCTCTTCTTATTCCCCACTTTGATTATGGAAGCATGGTATGGTCAAATTTTATTGTGGAATATCAAAATAGGCTTCAGGTACTTCATAATGACCAAGCTAGAATAATTTTGTCAGCAGATATAAGGACACCAACTAATGATTTAATGAATACACTGAAGTGGGATAAACTTGATAAAAGATGGAATTATACTCTATTGATGACTGTCTTCAAGTGATTTAAGAATATCCATCTTGTCTTCTCAATTTGAATTTGTTCATAATAACCATACACATATAACTAGAAATCATACTTCTAATACATTGTCCCAAAAGTTAAATCAAATTCAGGTCAGCGTACATATCATGTTAGGGTAGCATATACATGGAATTCTTTGCCACCTACAATAAGGGCTCAGATGGAAATAATGACTATGGGCCAATTTCAGTCCAAAATTAGAGAAATTTAGGCCTTTTTTCATTGGTTACTTGTTTGTCTCTTTGTGTATAAAATATTATCTTTGTGCAATTTTGTAACAATATATGGTATTATCTTGTATTGGTAAATGCAGTGTGATATCTTGTAAATAGTGTATGATATATATCTATTATCAAAATATGCAGTATACAATGAGGGCCTGGTTAAGAAGCAGAGCTTGCTACTGAACCAGTAGAACCCACTATAAAGAAAGATTAAATAAATAAATTGATCAGAAAGAAATTTTCAGCTTTTTGTCCACCAAGCAGTTCCGACAAATGCATTTTTCCTACAATTTCCCTAAACGTATACCACAGCATTCGCTTTCCCAGTCTATTTTGCTTAATTTGACTTTGAAATGTTTTATATTTTGATCTCCCCTCGTACTTGAGTTTCGTCTGATTATCATTTTTCTATACACCTCTCATACATTTGCATCTAGGTAAAAGTATGAACTGGTAAATGCAAGTAATTTTTACATCAGTTACATGTTTGGTAGGAGTTAGTACTTGCAAAATTATTATGACTAAAGTTGCAGAATTTTTTGAAATTGAGATTGTTGCCCGCAATGAGACTGAATGTCCCCCACAACCAGGCGTCCGGGTCTAATTGAACTACACGGAATAAATCGCAATCGATGATTTATTGATCGCACATGTACAAGTACGTTATATACAATTTAATAGTAGCTAGGACATTTCAGTCACACGGACGCTGTATTTCATTACACCTGTTTCAGACATGATATTTAAGTCATTTGTTGGCGTATTGCACATCTTCATGTAACAAGATGATGTTAAAATCTCCCATGATGTACACGAGCTGGTCATTATATATAACTTTAGAAACCAACACGTTTGTAAATTGGTCAATGTTCGTTGAACTCTACATCTTGACCTGGTGACCTATTATAGATGACACCTACGACAATGCTTTGTTTATATTCAATATTTTAACCTAATTGGAAACGGTACAGGTTTTATCTTTTAATTAAGTTTTACTTGACCATTTACTTACAAATTGAATACAATAGGATGTAGTTTGTATAAGCCTTGGCATCTTATTACAAGGTTTTGGTCTTTCCATTCATGATAAGAGGTAAAAGGATTTGCATTCATACAACCAATAGAATTGAAGGTGGATGAAGGCCATAATAAAGCAAAACATTATGGTATTCTAATAAAAAATATGAAAAATATGCTCTAAATGTGTCATTTTATAAGAGGTGCCCTGACTTTAAAAAAAATATTATAAAAGATTCAAAGTTTTTGCCAACTTCTGATTCTTGCACTCAAAATTGACAAGTTTGACTTTATTTCCTCATACCAAATGTTTAAAGGCCTAGATATAGTTTGTCATTTTTACCATCTTGAAAATCCATAGAGCTGAATGCATATTGACCTCGAGTTCCTAGACGATATTATCGATCGGAATAGTCCGCTATAACTACAAATAGAATGATAAAAAATCAAGACGGTGATAAAAATTCCAAATTTAAATGTTTCTCTTTGGAGAAAAATCAAAGGAGTCAGAAAATCTTTTCAGCAGAATAAAATCCACAGTTACCTGTCAAGGACAGAATTCAGATTATAATGAAAAGACCAAGGTAATTATGGTATTGTTCTCGACCTAATGAGCTCGATTTACGCCCCGTTGAATACCATCATGAAACATTTTCATAAATGGTGAAACATTTAACTCCATGACAAAAATTTAACACCATGACAAAAAATCAAAATGCAAATTTTCATTCCGAATGAAAATTTAACATAGTGGTGAAAATGTAACACCATGAGAAAAATTCTAAATGAAAATGACTACAAAAATGACAAAGTATATCTAGGCCTTAACTCGTCTTCTTAAAAACAATTGGTGTATTAAAGTATTGTGTAGTGAAACATCAAATTTGTCACCAAAGTTACTTGTATTCGATTCAATTTCAAACATGTAGATCACGATTATTTGGTTTACCATGTTGAGTAAAAGTTTCAATAGGAAAGTATTTGTTAAGGTATTTCTTTTATACCAGCTTTAAGATTGTACTCGCTTAATAGACTGTTTCAGATTGCCATTTCTGTAAGCGTACAAAAAGACCTTCGTGATAAGCATATATTTCAACAAGATAATTTTTTCGACAACCTATAATTATGTAACTAAAACATTTAAAACCAAGTCGTTTGACGCAGCTTTTCTGTGTTTACAGACATACAAAAAAATCAAAAAACATTCTTTCAAATATTTTCTTTTATAAAAAAAACCCTATTGAGAGTCGACCAAATACCGTAGATCGTTCTATTTTCTGTATAAATTGAGGGTCATTTTTTCGAGCATGGCACAAAAAGGTAACACAATTCTGCGCCTCCTTCTTATTTGATATGCGTTTGCACGTGGCATCATATCTTATTGTTGTTGTTGATTGAAATGCAGCTGTTTTGTATTTATTTTCAGCTATGATCCTTATGAAGGTATCGGTGTCAACAATCCAAAACTGGATGACGACACAGGTGAGAAAATCTATACCCCGCATATGCATTTCAGAGTAAATTTGATAAAAAATTGACTATAATTACGGTTAACAGCTGTTAACGGACGAATCTATTATGTTTTATAAATTTGCACAAACTGCAGATTTGCCTAGGTCAAGGTAGCAACCACGACAGTTTTATTTTCAGCTCTAAACGAATTTCGATTGTTTTTAATTACAACATTATAACTTAATTACAGAGTTTTCAATTTTTTCAAACAATATACTGAAAATTGGTGTGATTTACCGACATTGCCAACAATCCAAAACTGGATGACGTTAATAAAAATGTATATTAATGTTTAGGTTTTTTTTAATATTACCATTATCAATTCAATAGCCATACCCGAAATGCGAGCAGTAGCCGAGGCTGAAATGACCTTGACGAAGCAAGTTGTATGGAGGTTTTCAATATCACCACCAAAACGTGATGCTCTTGTAACAGACACTTTGCGCATTTTAAAAGTAAGTAATAATAAACAAACAGGGAAGGAAGGAAAGAAGGAAGGAAGGATGAAATATTGATTGTATTAGAGATACTGAAGTAAAAGAAAGTAAGCAAGGAATGGGTGTTTTTATGTATAGATACTCCATCAATGATCTAATGACCAGCTTCTTTTCCAAACGTTCAGGCGTGCACGAATACCAAACAAGGAAGATTATAATATTATGATAAACAAAAGGACGTCTTTCGCTGATTTATGGTCATATTCTATGGAATTCTTTTGACAAATCCCTCAAGAAAATGAAATCCGTAAAACCCTTTCGATTACAGACTCTTAGTTTCCTAAAACAAATGACCATATTTTGCACAGTGTGTCTCCAGCTTCCTTAGTTTTGTCTTGTAATACATCCACCGCGTTTTAATGTCAATTGTGTTTTTTGTTGTTTTCCTTTATTATGTTCCTAATTGTTGCATCATTGCTTTACGTTTATCCAGAGCATTGTTATTTTTCAGATCTTAATGGCCTTCCAGCTTTGTCTTCCATATTCTTGTCCTATATTGTTTTAATACTGTATGTTTTATGACTTGTTTGTATGATATTTAAATAATAAATCTGAATTTGAATTTGAACAAAAGGAGGAAGGGAGAAGGGAGAGGAAGCAGTTACAGAGGGCTTGAGGAAGGACAGGTGGCACAGATATATTTATTTTTTTCTTTTGAATAACCATGCATGACTAAAATACTTCCCTAAATCTTCCGTTTTCCGTTTTATTGTTTCCTCTTTTTGTTAATGATTCTTTTAATTATTGACCAGGATTTTGAGAAAGTTATGTCAGATGCCGAAATCACAGAAGCCTTGAAACATATTGATGGGAATTTGACATGCTTGCGGAAATACACGGGAACACGTAAGAACTTATTTTCATATTTCTGTTTTTATTCTTTACAGATAATTATTTTGACAAATAAATATTTTGGAGATTAGTCTTATTTTATTTGGGATTGTGTCGCGAAACATTTTCATTGTCGACAATCGACTAATCTAAAAATTCGACGACGACAAGTAGTCGACAAAACATCGCATCAGTAGTACTTACTGCTCATCGCAACACAAGAGTTGGGTGCATGAAAAACACATGATTGAGTTGAATTCGTCGCGGCCGCAATTGTTAGAAAGCTTAAATGACACTTGTTAATAAAATACTCATGAAATCATCCCATTTTCAAGTAAAGAATACAAAACAGACAACAATTATATATTTTTGGTCAATAGTTCTACTTTCTTAATCAGGAAAATCAAGCCAAACAAACTCCAATAATGCCCAGCGATATAGTATCAGCATTTATATTTTTCACTTTTAGATAATGCTGAATCTTCTGATATCATATCTGGCACGCTTACTGACATTATAAAAATAACAAGGACAATTTCAATACGACGATGCTTAGCATGGTTACTAGAAAACGTTTGTGTGTACTTTTTTGTTGCCAATTGGCAAATGCTTGTCGACGTTCGGCAAAAATGCTGTTGTCGACAATATTGTCGACAAAGCCCAATCGATTATGTTCAGTTTTTGCACATTTTGTACAGTTACTCATCAGATCCCACTGCAATGCATGCATGGGTAGCAATTATTGCTACCTTTTGTATCTATCTAATCAAAAATAAATCCTATCTTTTTCAATATGCAAGAGGTGTCAAGGTATTAAAATCACTAGGTTTCGAAACAGAATCTCGAACAAAAATGATGCCTTTTATTTAGTGACGCTTTATATTGTATATATGTGTACCGCCGCGGCAAAAGGATCCAGTTGTCGACTCCTACATGTTGCTCATTGTAGCATATCTGATGTATACAAATACCATACATTAGATATGCTACAAGGAGCAACATGTACGAGCCGACAACTGGACCCTTTTGCCGCGGCGATACACATATTGTATCAAGAGCAGTGGCGTAGCTAGAGGGGGGCCGGGGGGGCCGTGGCCCCTCCATTAAAGACCAATTTGTCGGTTCAAAATGGCGTCCGTCGGTAAAGTTGAGCCGACCGGCCGCAGGCCGGGCGGCGATACAGCACTCAATACAATTCTGTCGGTTCATCTTCATATTATGGCCCCCCCAGTTTCGAAAACCTGGCTACGCCACTGATCAAGAGACACTGAATTATATTTTATATGATAAAAATCACAACCTTCCACCTGCTCGTCAACCTCTATAGACCTTTTCAAAGTCCATTCGGAAATCTCCGGAACGTCGATCACATGGCCGTTTTATCAACCAATCACGTATGAGCTCATTAGCATATATGATTTTTCCGAAAATTTTGTCGCATTTTCAGTGCAATAAAAGTGAAAAATAATTATATTCAGACACACACATGGTAAGAGGCATCAATTCTGAACAACTTTTGGCCGGGGGCACCATATGCTCACTCACAGAAAGTGTGAAATTTGCACTTGAAATCGTCTGATTAAGCTTACAATTGCCAGTCACTCGGAGCGCACCACACTGAAACTTCAGTAAAAGTGACTCAGTAGTGCTAACCTTACTTACAAGTTCGAATTCGTACGCAACCAGTTAACGAGAACGCGAACTTTACATTCTGACTATTGTGTTGAAGAGTCACTTTTTCAGTCGGCAATTGCCGGAAATTGTAAAATCAGGTTCGGAAATTCACGGAAAGTTGTTTTTTGAAAAGGTCTATTCGGTGATTATAATGATGATCATACTTTTAAATCAGTATCTTGAAACATAGGTATTAGAAATAAGCTAAAACATTTCACCCAAGCTCGTTTATTACATACTCTTTTTTTTACTTTGATTTTGCCATACCGTATCTATCTTATGGAATCCTAATATGAAAAAAAAATCCAAAAATGGGTAATAAGGACAATCTCTAAAAACAAATAAAAAAGCTCATACGGCACCTTTATTTGTGAAACTCAATTTGCCTACTGATATGTACACAAAGGGGTATTTGTGTATAGATTTTTCATAAATGATTTACCAGCTGCATTTAACAACTATTTCACTTAACGCTCGGAAGTTCATGATTATCCAACAAGACATGTCAACAGTGGCGTAGCCAGGTTTTCGAAACTGGGGGGGCCACAACATGAAGATGAACCGACAGAATTGTATTGAGTGCTGAATCGCCGCCCGGCCTGCGGGCCGGTCGGCTCAACTTTACCGACGGGCGCTTTTTTTAACCGACAAAACAGTCACTAATGGGGGGGCCACGGCCCCCCCGGCCCCCCCCCCCTCTAGCTACGCCACTGCATGTCAATTATCTAAAAGTAACGAATACTAGAAAATAACTTGCTGTCCGTAGCATCCGTTCTTCTGGTCCAATTTTGTGGAATTCCATTCCGAAAATTAACAAAAGCTTCTAAAACTGCAAAACACTTTCGCAGCCAACTCAAAAAATCTCTTGTACAAAATTATGATTTAACCCATATATTTACATACATTTTTTGGGCCGGCATCCTTTGTGTCCTGTCTTGTCAAATTATTCATGAACTTTCTTTTTCTGTATCAAATATTTCTTCTAAATGTATACTCTATCATCTGGCCTTATTGGCTTTCTGATCTACTTCTCCGTAAGACTCATTTTTGTAATAACATTTACTCCAAGTTTATTTTGATATTGCTTTATATTTTATCCACGTTGTAATTTTATTCTTAATATATCTGCAACAAAAAAATATCAAAATCAATATCAAAATCAAACTTTTAGAGAATATTCTTGTTGCAACAATCTATGCTCATTTTAATTTTCGACCAAAAAATATACTTAAGCAGAGAATAATATTGCTTTGGTTGGTTAATTTTTGAAATAGACTTTCAAAAAGTATATTATTTCGCACATAATTCCTGGTGCAGTGCAATGGTCCCCTACTTCCATGATAAAAATGTCAAGATATTAAACTATGACCTTTGGAATAACTGTGTCAAAGAAATCTTAAATGTTTATATTTGGTTGTCCCCTAGCCTCCCCTTGCCACCACTTGCTATTCATGTTTAATTAACCATCACAGACACAATAAACAAACCTTTTTGTTTATTAATTAAAACATGCATGATAGTAAATGGGATATTCTTATGAGAACCAGTTCAACACTAAAATTCTATTAATGGCACTTGTTTTAAATTTCATTTAAATGACATCATTTGTAAAATTATTTTATCTATTATTTTAATTCAACATTGTATAAAAACAAATTTTAATGAAAGAGGGCATACAAATTAACTACTATTTTAGTGCAATACTCAATTACACAGTTACATACTTTATCTTCTCTGTGTATTGAAGTCCTGATTTAATTAAGTACATACGGTACTTCAGACGATGCAGGACGCGCAATAAATTGCATGTTTACTCCAGATTTTATGGGGCATTCATCCGCGGTATCGCCCGTATATTTCAATGCGTAAATAAAAAAGATTTTTTTTATATAATCAGAATATCTTTTTAGTTTTCTAGGGTTAAAGTCCCAACCCCAACGATTTTGAAATCTGCATATTTTTATACGCTAAGTAAGGGCATAAAATGAAATGTTGGAGCTTTAGTTAAAATGTAATTGTTTTGAATGGGAGTTTGATGACGTCACGTCATGTCCGCCCCCCCCCCCCGTACTCACATTACATGTTTCCTTAGTTTGTAATTGTTATTTGGAATCATTGTAACATTATATTAATATCATAATGTGCTGCTGAAACAAACCTGTATTTTTAATGAAATACTACTTTAAAGGAGCAAAAATGTAATTTAAAATATGAAATTATTTACATTTTAAGTTGGGAAAGAGATCAGAATTGATCTATTAAAAGTTCTTAACAGGGTTATTATTCATTATGAAAACCTATAATTTACTTTGCGTATATAGAAAGTATGTCATATTTTATAATTTCATGCATAAAAGATAGTATTAAAAGTAAGTATACCCGTTTTTTATACGTTGTTTGTACCTGTAGAACACTTTAAACACACATTAAAGTACTAAAATCAAAGATATTCATTAGTTTCTATCAAATTGATGCATGGTAAATGTCGGAAACGGTACATTCAACATGTTTTTCATTATATTTCGAAAAATTCGGCTTTATTTGATATGACAACACCTGGGTCAAGGTAACTTCACTACTCAAGCTGAGTGGTCATATGGAATGTGTATATGTAATAGAGTGACAAGCAGACGATTAAATGTCCTGGTCACGCTACTGCGCCAAGGAAATGCTTGGAAGCAAACGAAAAATGATCCTTCAAAGCCACCAGTTTACAAAAATAGGGCTGTGATGAATGTGGAATGTTTTGTGACGGTATATGACAGATTGAGAACCTCTTAAAACCTTTTAAAATGTCATATACCGCCAGGGACCATTCCACTTTTACCACAGCCCTATTTTTGTAAACTGGGAGGCGTTGAAGGAT